>NBIL01026975.1:0-11190 GCA_002752925.1 Viola pubescens var. scabriuscula
TTTGGATGCTACATTGTTAATAGGAATACGCAAGCGACTAATTGGCTTGCGGGTCAATTAGAAAAAAGAGTAAAATCATATTTATAGGAGTAGAGTGTTTCTCTCCCAGGGTCTGAGAAAGGTCTCTCCCTAGTTTTATCAATCACTTAATTAAATCCTTTAGAGTCTCTTGGGGTTGTTAAGGAGGCTAGGGGTTTTCAATAGAGTGTCTCTTTGGAAATCTTGAGTAGGAGGAGAGTAGGAAGTTTAGAGTGTCTCTGATTTCTATAGCCTTCCTATGAAATTGGTTTTGAATATTCTTGCATCGATAATCAATTTGTATGAATCATGGTCTAGATTGAGTCTTTACTGGGAATTACTTTACCAATGAGTTCGAAAACAAACCATCTTCTTGTTTACTGTTTCTGCTTAATTTATTATTTAATTGCAACAACAAACCCCCCATTATTAGTATTAACCACAGTTACATTTTTGGTCATATTTAAAAATTATAATTGTCATGAAATCTCTGAGGAACGATCATTTTGCCACTAGCTATAGTTTTAATTAATTGTTGCATGGTGAATTGTTTTATTTTATTTTTGATGGTTTCGGCAAGGGAAAATGATATAAAACAACCCTAGATTTTAATATTTTGTTTAATCGCAACCCTGAACTTTATTTTAATTAATCTCAACCCTGGTCTTCTCAATATTGTTCAATTGCAACCCTAACGTTACAGAAATCTGACGTGGCACCGTTGACCGCTGTTATGTGCCACATCATCCGCTTCCAGGTCAGTAACTTGCCACGTGTGCCGGCCACGTGGCAAGTAGGGGCCGCGACCTTTCTTCTTCTTCTTCTTCTTCTTCTCCCTCTCTCTATCTTCTCTCTCTCTCGCTCTCCGCCACTGTTGGCCACAACCAGCCACCGTCGACACACCGACGCACAATCAGCCACCGTCGCCACCTCCAAAACTAGATCTGTCGTGCACCCACCCACCTCCAAAACTAGATCTTTACGGCTTTGATTTGATTAAATTGATCATCTCCCTTGGCTTGGTTTATCTAATAATTTGCTGCTAAATCTGGTTTTAATTGCTTGAGAATTACTGGTGCAATTTTTCGGTTAGGTTTGTCGATTTGTTCTTCTTCTTCTTCATTTTTTCTGTAAATTTTAGGATTACGAATGGATACAAATGATAGCTTAAGAGTAGCTAGATTATGGCATTCGATGCACGCCATTTACAATTTTGGGTTGTTTGGAATCAATTTTGTTTCTTTTTTCTGGGCACGAACAAACAAGAAAAAAACTTTCTTTTTTTAATTGTATGCATGAATTAGAACTACATTTTCTCTTGTTTGATCATTAAATGGATAATTACAGTCCATCAGCACCTCCATATGCTGCCGCCGCCGGCCAACTCCTTCTTCGTCTTTCTTCTTCTTCTTCCTTGCGTCGCCGGCCATGGTGCCGGCGACCAAGGAAGAACCAGGCCACCAAACCGACCAAATTAAAACACGAAAACAACTAGAATTAAACCCAAAAAAGCCGCGACACAAACCCAACAAACAGCAAGCGATTTAATCCACAAACAACAAGCAATTTAACGATTCAAGCACAAGCGTACTTAAACCAAAAAAATCGCAATTAATTAATTAAAGCAGCAAGCGGTTAAATTGAAGCAAGAACAACAAATCTAACTTGAAAATAAAGCAATTAAGACAAGTTTAACCAATTGATTAATTGACGAAAAGCATAAACAAAAATTAATTGAAAAACTAGATGACGGAGCTTCGTGGTTGCCGGCGGCGGCATCAACGGTTACAGGGTTTTTCTGTTTGCAGGTCGGTTTTGGCTGGAAAGAAAGGAGAAACCCAAGTAGTGGGATAGGTGGAAGAAGAAGAAGGGTCGCGGGGCCTACTTACCACGTGGCTGGCACACGTGGCAAGTTACTGACGTGCAATCGGATGACGTTGCACATAACGGCGGTCAACGATGCAACGTCAGATTTCTGTAACGTTAGGGTTGTGATTGAACAATTTTGAGAAGACCAGGGTTGAGATTAGTTAATGTCAAAGTACAGGGTTGCGATTAAACAAAACATTAAAGTCCAGGGTTATTTTTTATCATTTTCCCGTTTCGGCAACCATCAGGCTCTTTACCAACTATTCCCGTTAACCTTAACCGGCCCGACAAAAAAGTGGTACTATGAAGAATTGGCTGATGAATGTATTACAAACTTTGAGGAACTATATCACGCCTTCTATTCGCGATTTTTCACCTCTAATCCTATAGCCAAGAACTCTGCTTCTCTATTCACTATGGCTAGAAAACCAAACGAGACTTTGAGACAATATGTTGATCGTTTCAATACTGAGGTCTCTGAGATCCCAAACCTTAATCTAAAGACGATTATCCAAGCCATGAAGCAGAACTGCGATCATGAACGACTGATTTTTTCTCTAGCCGGAAAACCCACTACAACCATGGGCGAATTCTGAATGAGATTAAATAAATATGTGACCATGGAGGATGAAAACAACAAGATTTATGGTCCAAAAGTTCCCCCCCGCAAGGAACCAAGGGTCTTGAGACCAAGTACACTAGGGAACCTTTTCGGGCTGCTGAACGGAAACTGGTGAACCAATACATTTCCTTCGGCCTAGAGAAGAAGTACTGGCATTTTTTGAACAAAAAGTCATACGTATCAGCTATCATCCCAAACTACAAAACGACGGTTTTGCTCCACAGTACTATTGCAAATTTCACAAAGGTCACGATCACAATACAGGTCGTTGCAGGAATTTAGCATAGACTCTTGTCAAGCTATTTGAAGAAGGCCATTTAGGAGAAGTAACAGAAAAATGGGTAGAAAAAGAGTTCAATAATCGTGAGTATCAGCCATACAAGCAGGATGATTATGAAGAGAATAGACAAAGACGACGCGGTTCTTACAACAACAATGCTGGGAACAATTGCAACGCCACTCAATACAATAACAACCGCACCAACAATAATCATTCTGATTATTGCCAAAATAACCAAAGTTACTGGCAGAATGGACAAGGAGAGAACAACACTAGCTAAGAACAAACCGTTGTTAGATGTTCTCATGATTGTGGGAGGCATGAACTCTCTCTCCTTGAATGACTCTTGGACCAAAAGACAACATTAGGAGATTGGCACCATGTTTGCTGTCATGGAACCTATTGACGATGATATACCAATCATTTTTTCCGCAGAAGACAATATTGGGGTGTTATACCCATATGATGATGTCATTATTATCTCAGCCATTATTGACAACTTTAGAATAGGTAGAACTTTGATTGACAATGATGGTTCGGTAAACATCCTCTCCCTCAGCACGTTCCATAAAATGGGAATAAGCGAAGAACGACTCGAGCCAGTTCCCTTTCCAATAGTTGGCGTGGATGCCATCCATGTGCCAGTTCATGGTTATTTGATACTCCCCATCCACTTTCATAAGGATATCTCGAGCAAACTCACTGAACTACTATTTGTGGTGATCGATCTCAACATTCCCTACAATGCAGTACTAGGAAGACCATTCTTCATTCTCTTTGGTGTAATAATTTCACAACGGCATATGAAGATCAAGTTTATCTCAAACGATAGAGTTGTCACACTATGTGACAATCAAACTATGGCTAGAGAATTCTATGCCAACATGATCAATGAAGATAAAAGCAGATATGTAGCCATGGAAGAACAACTTGCACTAGAAAATGAGAAACGAACATAATCAGTAGACAAGACGGTCTCAATTCCGGTCCAAGGAATCCTAGATGCTCATTTTATGATTGGGGAAAATCTTTCCCAAGAAGAACGGGAACAGTTGACCACTTTATTGCACAAGTCAAAAGTTGATTTCACTTGGAAAACAACTGACATGCCAAGCATCTTTCGAACGATCGTAGAACATTAATTAGGGATTGACCCTACATCTAAACCATTCAAGCAACCACAACGGTCATTTAGAAAAAGAGAAATCAACAGCGATAGAGAAAGAAGTGGACAAGCTACTCAGTTCTGGTTTCATCAGAGATATCAAGTTCTCTACCTGGTTAGCAAACCTTGTTCTCGTTCCGAAGCCAAACGGTGACTAGCGAATGTGTAATGATTTCTCCAACCTAAATGATGTCTGCCCAAAAGACAATTATCCCCTCACTCGCATTGATCAGTTGGTTAATTCAGCACTAGGTTTTACATACCTCAGTTCTCTAGATGCAAACTCAGGCTACCACCAGATCTCTACGACCAAAGAAGATAAAGAGAACGACTTTGATTGGATGTATAGTTTGGCATTAATTGCCATTTAAATCCTTGAGTTTTGAATGGTAATTACACTAATTGGAGCTACAATCTGTTATCTTTGCAGAAAGGAACTTCAAGCCAGTTCTGGAAGAAAGGAGCAATTTATGGACCTTTTTGGCTGGAAGAATCACATATTAGAAATGAAGGATCTTCAGGGTAGACCAAGACTATTTTCTTAGGCCAAGAATATTTTCTTGGCCAAGTCGATACTGCCAGAAGCAGTGGGCCGAACTTTCGAAGCCCAGAACGTGAAACAGAGAATGCAGCTGTGTCAGTGCACGTCTCCAACTCTGGATGGCTACAAGTTCAAATAAGAGTCCTACTCCTCTTGTAGATCTCTTTTGGATAGAAGATACAATTTATTTTAGATTTAAATACAATTTTTAAAACTACCAGGGAGATAATCAAGGAGAAAAAACCACTATTTAATCTCTCTTTGTATTATCTAAAATGGATCATTTATCATCTATCTGAGGAATAAAATTCCGGATTTCTTTTCTCTCTTTCTACTTCGTATTCTTCCTTGGAAATAGGAAGTTTTAATTTATACAATTTACTTTTATGCTTTCAATTTATATTTAGAGGTCTAGTTAAGTTTCTTTATTCCTTGTAAAGACCAAAAGGTGTATGATCCTATGTGTTTGTGAGATCTAATTGATCTTCCCACTTTTCAAATTGTATTCATGAACTATCTATTTGCATATCAGTATTATTCATGTCTTGTTTAAATCCGACCAATTTAGATTTAGATTTGAATGAACATTGTCATTCTTTAAGGCTTTATGTGAATAAAGCTGAAAAGATAAATAGACACTTAGTACGATCTCAGTTTAGTATTAACTCTTTGAGACTAGAGATAGTGAGTGATTTAATTAAGCTCCGTTTGACAACCGAGGTGTCTTAGTTAAGAGTTGTCTTCCCCTAATAAGGATCAATCAATTTAGTAAACCCTTTAACCAGCAATGTGCTAATTGGTTAAGATTATTTAATCGAGTGCCTCTTTTAAGTAGTTTGATGCACGAGGGAAGTAGGAGGCCTAAGAGACTTGGAATCTATAGCAATTCTATAATTTGGAAACTAAAACCTTTACATCAATGATCGAACACCATGAATCATACCCTTGCTTGAGTCTTTACCGGTAATATTTTACACACTTGATTGTTAAATTGAGTTCTTTCTGATTTTATTACTTTTGGTATTTTTAATTCATAGTTTTAAACAAAATCCCCTTTTCTACTTAAGTGTTAAAATTTATTTTTTATCTTGTTTTAATGCTACTCATTCTCTACGGATCAAACCTCTTATCATTATTTGCAATCCTTTGTAACTAATGTTATGTTGTATTTAATTTTGAAGATCTCGACAACCTATCAGACTTTCATCACCCTAAGGGAACTTACTGTTATACCGGAATGACGTTTGGCCTCAAGAACGTAGGGGTTACATACCAACGCCTAATGAATATGATGTTAAAAGAAATGATTGGACGAAACATTGAAGTCTATGTAGATGAAATTTTGGTGAAAAGTCGTTCCTTTGAACAACATTTACGTGATTTGGATGAAGTCTTTGTAGTCATTAAACGATACCAGATGAAGCTGAATTCTAAGAAATGTTCATTTGCCTTTCAAAAGGGAAAGATCTTAGGATAAATAGTAAGCAGTAAAGTAATTGAGACTAACCCGAAGAAAATCCTTACCATCCATAACATGCGTCCCCTGCAGAGCAAGAAAGAAATTTAGCAACTGACTGGCAAAACGATCTGCCTTAAGTTGTTTCATTTCCAAACTTAGAGAAAAGTGCCTACCATTCTTCAAAGTCATTCGAAAGAAAGCACCGTTTGGTTGGACAGATGATTGCTAAACATCACTCGATTAGTTGAAAGAATATCTATAGTCCAAACCTTTGCTTGCTAGTCCAGTTGACAAAGAAGAACTATATCTCTACCTTGGCATAGCTGACGAAGTATTCAGTTCTATTCTTGGGAGAAATGATAACGACATCCATCGTTCTATCTACTTTGTCAGTAAAATCCTACGAGATGCTGAGACACTCTACTCCCGTATCGAGAAGAGTGTTTATGCCTTGATTATTGCTGGCAGGAAGATGCCCACATATTTTCATGGCCATGCCATTACCGTCCTCACTGATCTACCCATATAGGCAATCTTGCGCAATCTAGACCGTTCAGGGTGCATGTTACTTTGGAATGTTGAGCTTAGTCAGTACGGCCTCAAGTATGATTTAAGACCTGCCATAAAGGCGTAAGTCTTAGCAGACTTTATAGCTAAATGCACATTTCTCGACACACTATCGAGCACAAAACAACCTTAGGCAAAAAAAAAAAAAACATCATACAAAAGTTGAATGAGTCCACATTTGAAGAACCAGTCGAAACAAGATAGCACATCAACTTCGATGATGCCAAAAATAACAAGGCCGTTGGGGCAGGCTTCATCCTACGCAGTCCAGAAGAAGAAACATTCAGAGTTCGCATATTAGAACTAGTCTCGAATAATGTTGGAGAATATGAAGCCCTATTGGTCGGACTACATCTTGGGGCAGAATTACAATCCACGGGAAAGATGACAGTTTAGGGGGCCATTGGCATGAAACTACAAGGAGCTTCCAAGCTCATAATTGACCAAGTAAACATAGGCTACCATGGAAAAGATCCTATTACGCAAAGATACTTGACTAAGGTTAAGATAAAGCTTGAACGACTTCAATAGAAAGGCATTAAGGTCGAGCTGGTTCATACAGAATGACATCATAATACCACAGCATATGAGATGACTAAAATGGCTGCAAACCCAACTTTTCCAATCCCGGGTGATGTACTAGTTGAAGAACTGTTTACTTTAACTATTGGAGAACGTTTACCAAACAGACGTAACCGTTTGGCATTATTTGCACAGGAGTAAGGGAGAATTCGTCCAAGATCCTAATAAGCGCATTGTGTAGTGGGAAAGCTACGCCATGCTCCAGCATCCTCATGTACACCATGGACAATCTAATGTTTTCTGGGAAGTCATAGTGTAACAGTTCAAATTCATGTGTTTCGCGCACCCGGTACTCTTGGGGGAAAACACCGTTCCCTCTTCAATGACATGTTGATTGGCCTAACCGTTTCTCTATAGGTTCTCAGGCTAGATGACGACTTATCTTGATTAATATTCATCTTCTTATCCTCCTCAGCCTCTTTGGCATCCTCCTCTTCATCACTCGTGTTATCGTTCTCCTCCTCATTATAATTCTCCTCACCACCGTACGGCTCCCTATCACTGTCCTCCTTTTCATCACCATCACTATCACAATCTTTGCCAGAATAAGTTGGGTCATGACCGGAACTATTGTCAAACACTACATTCATCTCTCGTGCGCAATCTCCTAGTTAACACAAACCTTGATGCATGGGATTAATTTATTGTAGCTTTCTTGCTTCTCTCTTGAACTCAAACAATACCAACGTATCGTCAAACATGACTGATCCTTTGACATTTTTGGTAATTTGACGTTTTTTTTTGAAGTATCTAAAAACTCAACGCTTACTGATGAGGGTCGACTCTATAAAAAATAATTAATAAATACAAGTTCCTACTAAGCAAAAGATTAATTGTAAATAATAGCAAGAGGTTCGTCCATAAAAAGTAAGGATATGATTTTTGTAAATACTTGAAAAGACCAATTGTAACAATTAGGTAAAATTTGAGGGGTTTTTATTTAAAACTATGAATGAAAAAAGCAATTAAAGTAAATAATAAAATCCAAACCAAGAATATTGTTCTTGGTCAAGAAAGGTGTCAAGAACAAACAATTAGGTAAAAGATTCCTAGCAAAAGCTCAAACAAGCGATGATTCATGAGTAGCAATCATCAATGCAAGATTATTCATCTTCAATCTACAGAGTTTCTATAGGATTTAGGTACGCTTAGAACCCCTACTTCCCTCTTGTATCAAAACCATCTCAGCTACACTTATAGACGATTCCTAATCAAATAGCACCTTGCTGGTTAAAAAGTTTACTAAAATTGATTGATTATTGACTAGGGGAAGAAAACTCCAAACCTAGGATCCTCGGTTGTCAATCGGATCTAAGTCAGATTAACCTTTCTCACTAGCTTCTCAGGGCTAGCCGTTGATAGTGTGTATTTTATGCGTGTTTTTCCCTTCTCTCTTAGTCCAATTTTGATCATGATAATGTTGATTTTCCCTTGTTTCTATCCCTTTTGCAGATCTGGGCTTTGAGAAGGAAATTCACAGAAGTATACACTTTCTAGACAGCTTCTGCTGAGTGCTGGGCGTCGAGGCCTAGCTGCTGATCATATCACCTAGGCCTAGCAGCTGACCGTCATCTAGGCCTCGCTGCCATGCGCCTGCTAAAGTCTGACGCGCAAGAAAGAAGTTCCGCACGGGATTCCAGATAAATTCCACTTTCCATTCTAAAATATTCCCTTTTCGGACCAAAGGATTTTATTCCGTGTTTTTGTAATTCCTTAGCAAGGAGGATTTCCTTTTTCGTGTTTGAGGAACATATAAAAGACTTTAGTTTTTAGGGTTTGGGATAATCTTTGATTGGGGGGGCTTCTTCTTCTTCTTTTCTCCCTTCCTCCTTTTGGGGTCGCGTCTCAGACCCTATTTTCAGCAGCTTTTGTAATAAACCGGAGCTTTGCTCCGGCCGGTAATATTTAAGAGTTTTCACCTTCTTTTATGCAATCTATCTTTTATTATTTTGTTTATTTATTTTATGGCGTGAGTAGCTAATTTCTCCATTCTTAGCAAAGGTTATTCGAAGGTTGCTTAGGTTAGTTAAGAGGTCAAATCAGACTTAATAAACTCCATGTTTGTATTTGCTTGTTTACCATTTTCTTGTCAATTCGTCTAGGGGCAGTTAGAAGTCTGGCCAACTAATAACTAGACCTAGGTGATTACAGTCATCCTTGTAGTAATAACTAACGTAAGGTTACAAGGTGTTAGAATAGTGTATAGTATATGTATTCGTATACGTATTGGTAGAAGTAGAGTATAGAGTATATATAGGTGTGTATTCCTAATGTTATGTGTAAGAAGTATTTCTTCATTTGCTTTTACATGGTAGCGGAGCACTTTTGAAAGAAAACTTACACTCTTTGTCTGTCATCTCCGTTCGACCTCTTCCCGGAAGTTTCCATCGACACCGTCCCCACAGAAAGGATCGGAACGACGAGTCGAGTCGGGAGCAACTGGAATCTCGGCGTTCCAACCAGCGACACGCCTCCACGCGCAGCCGAAGCCTCCATCGGGCTTCTCCACGCGCCGACGCGTGACAGGCAGTCCGACCATCGGTAACCTCGCCGTCACTTGGGTTCTTCTCGCCTCCTCATTCCGGTCAGGTATCTGGGGTCGTCTTGTGATTTCGACGAAGTTTGTTGTTCGTTTTTCTAAAAAAATCCGAAATTGCCCTTGGGTGCTAATTTTCAGTATGTGTTCGTATTGATTTTTGCTCGTACATCTGCTCGCTTATGCTCTAAATTTGTCACTGGTTCTACTTGTTGGTTATTTTTGTGTCAATTTGCTTCGGATTCTTTTCGTATTTGCTGCGCATTTGTACCGTATTTGCTTGGTTTGAGTATTGTTTAAGGGTACTGTTTTGCTTCAAATTTGCTGGACTCGTTGGGGTCTGTTTGCTTGGTTGGCTGACTTGTGTGTAGTCACTCCGTATTTGCTCCATATTCTGTTGGTATTTGCTTGTATTCATTGCTGGAATTGTGTCCCCTGGTGTGGAAAATCGCAATCTCAAGATGAACTCTATTAATCTGGTCGGGTTACCTAGTTCCTTCTCTAGAAAGACTGTAACTATCTCTGCAGATGAGTATGCTAAATTCTCTTAGTATTTGTAATGGGTGAAAGCGAACTCGAGTATTGGATCAGTTGAGTCAGGTAAAATCTATCTTGTTTCCTCTTCTGACAAATGGACAATCGACTCTGGTGCAAATGAGCATATGACTGGTAATCCTAATCTATTGACAAGCTTTAAGAAGCTCACAACATTTTCTCCTGTTACTATTGCCGATGGCACCACCCGTAATGTTCAGGGTTTTGGTACATTCGCCGCTTGAGACAAACCTAGGATGACTATCAACATTCAGGGATCTATCTTTTTGCCTGATTTGCATGATTATGTGGTACGTCATGTGCACAAATTGTGGATGAACTGTTGTTATTATTGCTGCTCTGAAATTTCTTAAATTCTTCGTGTGCACCTTCTCGTCTGACACTAAGGGGTTGCACGGTATTGGTGATTCGACACCATTACCCCTTTCATAGGTGAAACTCCCCTTGGTGTACTAGCTAATCCCTTACCTTGGGCCGAACAAGCTAGGTCGAAGATGCCAATATGTGTTTAAAATTTCAGCAAGAAAAGCAAAAGAAAATAAAATAAAAGGAAAAGAAAAGATCCCAATACGGGCATGATATGCAAAAGATCCCCAATGAGGGACACTACTTGAAAGAGCTCAATGAGAACACTACATGAGAAAAGATCTCCAATGAGGGACACTATCTGGATCTAATTCCTACACTGTGTCTATGTTCTGTGCTCTCCTTGCAAGTTGGACAGGAGATAGAACTCTTAATGTTGGTAGCCATCCTCTGTTTGTCTTGAGCATAGAATTCTCGGACACCGATTTATGGTGATGAAAAAGAAATTACTAGATGATCAGGCCATGTTAATCTTAGATTGAGAACGGATGAGAAGAGTGTCTTCAGAATTTTTCTGGTTGAGATGAATGTTTTAGACTGATAAAGACTTCCGATTTCCCTCATTCATAACATTCATGCATTTTTCCTTAGTTTGCATTTGTATGCTTGGGGACAAGCATTTGTCTAAGT
>NBIL01027074.1:0-10576 GCA_002752925.1 Viola pubescens var. scabriuscula
GCTTTAATTAAAACAAGAATAAATTAAACATGCTATCATCAAGAAATAAAAGGATATAAGACGGAATGTATTAAGAACGATTTGGTCTCACAATCAGTTAATCATAGGCTGCGAATCCTTACCAAGAAGAAAAGAAATTAGCTAGACATAGGCATAATTAATTAAAACAATTAATCATGCAAAGAATAACTAATTAATTAATGAAAGAAAAACTCAAAACCCAAGTCTGCAACCCTGGAGAAAAATAATAGAACGTGAGGAAGAAGAAGAGAGTCTGTACCAGCTGCGCTGCCCTTTTGCTAAAAAGGAATCCTACTCTAGCTAATCTCCTAGAAAATCTGATAGGATCTAATTTGAAACAATGTTTTTCTCATAGCAATTGCAATCAGAGTGGGAAAACAATTCCCATCTGATTTGCGATGCTTCCAGAACCAGATCTCCTTTGATGTGCATCCTTTCTTTTGTGTTAATAGCACAAGACCAAGCTCGGCGCTGTCTTGTTCCAATTTGATGTGCGCCTCCTTTCTTTTACCAAAGCCCAAGTCCATCAGTGGCTTCTCCATGTGTCAAGGCTGGGCTTCACCATTACTTAAGCCCATCAAATGGCAAAAGAACGGAGGTGTGGCTCTTCCCTTTTCGGTCCAGTGAACAATCTTTGAGTTAAAATCAGTCCAGAAGCTTTTGATTTCTGCGATTGCGCCATCACCAAGCTCTTTCAAGGGTTTATTCTTCCTTTTCCATTTGTGCTACATAAATTCAATATTCTGCAAAAAGGGAAGAAAAGGATCCAAATCAGTAACATCTACATCCTAAAATAGCATGAAATTAGGATGTAAATTAATACAATTAAGCATCCAATCAACTTGCCTATCTATTTTTGTGATTGCCTTCACTTCTATTGTTCCAGATATCCTATTGCTACTCGACCTAATTGCGGTTACCTCATTAACTAAAGAAAACACTCCTATTTTACCATTAAATGTACAAATCCCTTCAGAATCATACCTAGGCCTACCAACAACTGCTAAAAATATTAATTTAGGAACAAAATTAATTGATT
Organism: Viola pubescens var. scabriuscula; assembly: GCA_002752925.1. Lineage (NCBI taxonomy): Eukaryota > Viridiplantae > Streptophyta > Magnoliopsida > Malpighiales > Violaceae > Viola > Viola pubescens. The sequence goes on from NBIL01027074.1 coordinate 1,061, forward strand.
TGATTGTTCTTAAAAGATCATCTTCATCAGTCAACATGTAGTAGCTTTGAATCTTCTTGGTCATATGAAACCATTTCTCATCGTTATGGATATTATTTTCCATTTTGGAGAAGGTCGGATTAGCACCATCGGAAGAAAAGGGGTCTATTTGTGATAGACAATATTGCATCCTTCGGTGACGATTTCCCTCTATCAATGTTGGCCGAATGGCATTGGTGTGACGCCAAATTTCTCTACTTTTCAATCTCGATATAATAAAACTCTGAGACATACCAACAACAATAACTAGAGATCTCAAAGTTGTTTTATGTCTCAATGAGATTTCTCAAATCCTGTCCATATCAAATTGACTTGTCCATATCAAATTGGATCATCTTCCGGCCACAATTTTTAACTTTGCTTATCGAGGTGTTGTGGTTCCCAGATTTATTTCCCCTTTTCCACAACCTTTGGATGGTTCGAATCGAGACATCAAACAATTCAGCTATCTCCCTAGTTGACCCCTGTCGAAGTGTCACCTTTTTACTCTCTTGCATAAGCATTCCATAAGCAGCATTCCTTTCGGCGTTAGTTAGCTCTTTCCTTTTCGGATTGAGATGTGGTTCATTCAAGTCTAACAACAACAACAAAATCCAATATTTTAATTTATAAAATTTTATAAGTTGAGTGAATGAAATATATTCATTTGAATAAAGCATACCCTGTTCTTCGGTTTGTGCACTTCCTGGAAATGCATTGCTACGATGTTCTTCTCCATCTTCTTTTGGTTCTTCACGAGATGGATTTAGTGGATGACAAACTATTTCAAGATATGGTTGTATTGGTGGATTAGCTACAAAAGGATCAAAGGCTGAATGCTCCATAATTAAAAAGTAAGCAAAATCTTTTAGGTTTGTTGGTAGATTTCGAACTTAGAGAATATGGTTTCTTTTCTCTCTACAGCATGTCAATAATCCCAAATTGATTGAATAAACAAATGGACAGACGAGACAAGTGAAAGACTAAAGAGAGGGAAAATAAAATTTATAATTTTTGGTTTTGGCGGAACCTCAAATTTCTCTGTTTCAATTTAAAGATTGAAGGACAAATTCAGTTTGAATTTCGGTGATTTTCATTCGGTGCGGATTTGTCACTTGAGCTCCTCTATCTTAGCGCCATTTTTTTTGCCAAAAAACCAATGGCATGCTTGTAAATTCAAAAAACCTGAAGACAATGACACGCTCGTAAATTCAAAAGAAGGCAAGTGGTAGAATCGTCTCAAACAGTATATGTTCATACCTTCTTTAATATGTGTGCTTGGAACTAAAACGATAATTAAAATAATATGGAGGGAGTACAATGATGACTATTTTAATCATTTAATGATACTGAATTTTCGAGGGGCATCCTTATATTTTTTTTAAAATAATTTTCTAGAAATTTAAATTCTTATGTGACAAGTGACGTAATATATGAGGTGACAGAAAATATATTATTTAATCGTGGAGTGTCATGTCATATTAGCATGAGAGTCTTTGAGTGTTACTAGAGTAAGAATAAGATGACTCAATTTATCGGGAACGTAAATAAAGTGACCAAATATCTCATTTTTGACTAAATAAAGAAACTCACGATATAATTTAACCGAAAGAATATATATATATATTAAAAAAATATGGTCTTTGTGTTAGCTCTCTTTATCATCTTTATATTCTCTTCTAAACAAATATTGTTCCACGTATTATGACCATATAAATTTGATTATATATATACAATGAAAAAAAGAAAAGCTTATAAAAAATGAATAAAATCAATATGTTCCGATTAAAAAAAAATTAAAATTAAAATTGTTGAAATTTCCTGCTGCATATTTATTAAGGTAGAGTTAGTGTTTCGAATATGGTTTTATATACATATTGTATAACATCTTTTATGGTGTCAATTAATAATGTATATATCAATGCTCTAACGTTTTTTACTTCTTCTGAAATTAGATAAATAATTATTCAAAATAAACTAATTAAAGCATATGCTTTTAAGACATTTTTTTTTTCAATAAAAAAAAACATTTCTTTAAGTATTAGCTTTGCATATATTATAAATAGATTTTACTAATTCCAAAAAATTAAAAAGTTTCTTTAACATTGTGAGAAATTAATTTTTTTAAAAATGAAAACAAAAATGTGTCTAAAATTTCTTTCAACACTGTGAGATTTTTTATTATAATAATTAAACTTAATTCCAACAGTAAAATTACATTAACCAAGTAAGATACAACGAGCAGAGCACTGCTGTCTACTGTACTGCATAGTGCCTACTGCCTACTACTACATTTAGATCTGGAAAGTTCAATTCAAATTCAGGTGCGCAGATCTGTTATCGTTTCTGGTATCCACCCAATCCGATCCGATCGAGCCGACGCAAATGGCGAGCATCACAGTTCACCAGCTGGCTTCCTGCATCACTTGCCACGCCTGGAGTCCCGATCGCTCCAGTAAAATTCCATTTCCGTATTCCATTTTTGTTCAGATTTCTCTAATTTGTTCGTTAATGGTGATATTCATGTCGTTTCTTTTTGTATTTCAGTGATTGCCTTGTGCCCTAATAACAATGAAGTTCACATATATCGATTGTCTGAGGAGAAATGGGAGAAGCTTCATGTTCTTCAAAAGGTACTCTTTTTCCTTGTTCTTTGTTCCTTTTTCTAGAACTACTGCTATTAATGATAGAATTTTAATTATGGGTCATTTGGTGGCAGCATGACCAAATCGTGTCTGGGATAGATTGGAGTGCAAGATCAAACAAAATTGTCACTGCATCTCATGACCGAAGTTCGTAAGTTTGTTTTCAACTCTCTCTCATCGTCCACATTACAGCATGATCATCTGTCTGTAACCTTTTCTATTCCTCTGTTGTCTTTTGAAAGATATGTGTGGAACCAAGAAGGGTCGGAATGGGTACCCACCCTTGTTATCCTTAGGCTAAACCGTGCTGCTCTCTGTGTTCAGTGGAGTCCAAAAGGTATCATATATGTCCTTTTGTGTACTTTTAATAATTACTTTTTTATCTTAGGAGATAGCATCTTATTGGCATTGGAAGTGTGGCTCTTCATGCCCGCATTTATTGTTACTCAGTGCCAGCTTAGTTTGGTATTTAGAGCCCAAATTCATTACAATGAAAACAACCTACTGCAGAAGTTGGTGTGTTTAATTTGATCAAAAGTTCATGGACTGCTATATCTCCATCTGATAACTCCAATTAGTGACACAATTGCTATGTTCTTTATATGATTCTAGTTTTAGATGTTTGGGATGAGTATGGACAAATGTTTCAAGGAAGTATTTATGGTTATGGATTAAAAATATGAATGCATATAGGAGTCTCTCTTCTCTTGATTTGCTAAGTTGTCACCAAAATTAAATTTGTTATTCACCCATAACATTTGTAATTTTTCACCTGTTCTCACTTGGTGATTGGTTCACCTGTTCTCACTTGGTGCTGTGTTTCACTGGATTCATTGATAATCTGCCCACTAGTATATGATGGCATTGATCAAGCAATTCCCCTGTTGTATTATAGATTTTGGAATATGCATGTGCATTATGAAAAAAATTCAGTGTCTTGGCTTGGGAGTTGTCGAGGACTACTAATACCTGACGAAAATTTGCATGAGCTTTCACTTTATCTGTTTATGAAATGCACTATAAGTTTCTCTTTGAAGTTGTGGATTGCCTAGATGGAACCTTCTTTTGAACTTTAAGTTATCGATTTTTGTCCTCCCAGAGAACAAATTTGCAGTTGGAAGTGGCGCTAAAACTGTTTGTGTATGCTACTATGAGCAAGAAAACAACTGGTAATGACGATAATTTACTTTCCCTCTCCTTTTATAGTTTTCATACCTTGACTATTTCACGTCCTAATATTACTTTGAATGCTATTGGGCACGAAAGTGTCATATTCTCTGCATATTTATCCTTCCAGGCAGGAACTTAGGTTCACTAGTTTGATGCTATTAAGGCCAGGCTAATGGCTTAAGCTTGTCTTATTATATGGTAGGTAGCTTGGAGTTAATAATTTTTATCTCGCCCATGATTGGGTTGGCTGGGCTCAAGTCTTGTATTCTGATGACTAGGGAGTTTTCTAGGACTCAGGTAATGGTGTTGTGAGTGAAGGATTTGTGATTCGGGTTAGGAAGGTTCAGGGGTTAGATTTCCTTAGATACTTCGACTGCTTTCAGATGTTGAAGTGTCAATCCCAGATCATGTTTTCTTATCCTAAAGCAAAGATTTATTCAAATTTTTAATCGAGATACCTATACTTTTCATGGTAATAGTAGGTGTCAGGCTTTGGCCTCAAAGGCTTGATTTAGATGGTCAAATAAACCGCAGTGGCTCTGAGTTTAGTTGTGCTTTAGTGATTCTGAAAACTGCATAGCATTTTAAGTAATGACAATGTAAATTAGTTCATTCTTATTTCATTTCTTCTGTTTCCATTATAATTTATTGTTTGCTTACCTGGCATTTGCTTTTACAGGTGGGTCAGTAAGCTCATTAGGAAAAGGCACGATTCATCTGTGACAAGTGTTGCCTGGCATCCTAAAAATGTATGCCCATCTTATCTCGTTATTCTGTTGTTCCAAAAGTGTAAAGAAGTTTCATGTATTTAATAGGCCTCTTTCTGGAGTAATTTTCTGTTTTCTTTTCCTTAATTTCAAATTGAAATTGGATATCACTAAGGTTCTAGAATTGGGGAATAGTAGAAGTTGACTAAAGAATGGGAACTAAAAAAAAACTATGACGCAGTGCTAGGGAAGAGCTGGTTTTTAGCAAAAATGCTATACAAATTGGACATTAGATCCTATATATGTCTAGTGTGCAGAAGTGAACAAGTTAATGGATTGGTAGGGATGCAGGGATTTTATATCACTCTATAATACTCCTTTTGTTTCCTAAATTTATCTTATCTGTACATGCTTTTTTGTTAGTTTTTGAATAATAGCTGTCGTAGTTCATATCTCATGTATGTGAAGCAATTTTGAAACTGTTTGAGTTTGAGATTGTGAAGTATTTAATCTTCATATCGAACTGTAGATTCTTCTGGCAACAACCTCTACTGATGGGAAGTGCCGAATATTTTCCACATTTATTAAAGGTGTTGATACAAGGTGAATTTAACAAAGATGTGTAGCATTATTGCTGTAACGCTTTTTGTTCTTTTATTTACTCCCCTTGGAATACAATACAAGTATAATTTATATTTCTATTTCTATCTCAGGGATTCAAAAACGGGCTCTTCTTCCGATTTAAAATTCGGAGAGGTTTGATTTCTCCTCTGCTTCTGTTGCAGTAGTTCTTTAATTGTAATGTAATGTTTGATCTTTTGTTATTATTCGTTTATTTCTTTATAAATTGATTTTGAAGTTTGAAGTGGATTTTTTGAAAGAAAAACATTGAAAAGCTTGTTCTGGGGTTTGGCTTTGATGGGAGAGCTGTTAATTTAGGAGTTAAGGCTGTTCTATGATCAATACAAGTGTCGTAAACTATATACATTCCATGATTGGGGATTCCTGATTAACTTTGAAGAGGATGAGCTCCGTGCTGGGTTTAAAACAAATAACAACAAATATAAGGGCACAGGAAAACTGTACAGTGGACAGTCTATGGGTTGATACTGGATACTTGAGTGAAAGTTACATGTGTGCATAATAAGCTTCTTAGTAGTGTTTTTCCTCTCAGATCTTAGGCCCACATTAGGTTGATATGCATACAATCATATATTTGGTAGATTTACGGTTGGTGGTTTCTTGTTCACCATTTTGTTTCAAAAAATATTGTATTTTGTTGATGCAGCATGCCTTTAACCTTTTCTGTTCTTGCACTAACAGCAAATTGTTCAGCTTGACCTCTCATCTTCCTGGGCATTTGGTGTGAAGTGGTCGCCGAGTGGCAATACCTTAGCCTACGTAGGTCAGAAATATTCCATTATCATTTGTTTTTGGCAGTGACAAGTGTGACAGGGAACACAAAATATGACGTTGCAAGTAGTCTATAAATTCATAGTTATTGTTTTTGCTTTCGTGTCATGTCATTTCATCTTATATTGAGTAGCTACATTTCATCTTATATTGAGTAGCTACTAGCTATACTTGGCTTTTAGACTATAAGGTGCAATGAGCGAAAATTGACCCTTTAGCCAGTTTAGGATGTTTCATCTGAATTACTTTCTGAGCATAGACTTTGTTCTTAGATCCATCGATGTCGCATGAAGTTGATTATTTTCCATTTCTTGCACTACAGGTCATAATTCCATGATCTATTTTGTTGATGATGTTGGACCATCTCCATTGGCCCAAAACGTAGCATTTCGTGATTTACCTCTCCGTGATGTGGGTCAGCATCCTCTCTTGTTATCCTTTTTGACCCTGTTTGGTTTATCCATATTTTATGATTAACTTGGTTGATTATCTAGAAATTGAGTTGATCACCATGTTATTTTCAGGTCCTGTTCGTGTCTGAGAAAATGGTCGTAGGTGCAGGTTTTGACTGCAATCCAATGATTTTTGCGGCAGATGAAAGAGGAATATGGTATAATTTCAGAAACAGAAACTATAAAATTCAAAAAATTTAGGTGTGGGGGGTTATTAAACTGGGGCTTGCAGTTGCTGCTAACGTTTTTGAGCAAGAGAGTTCGCAAACAGACTCAATGAAGACATTTTGATGTTTTGCTTATCGCTTAGTAAAAAAAGTAATTATGAGTTTTATTTTTGTGTGGATTTGTGTTTCCCTAATTTATTTTATCTTGGTTGATGCAAACTCTTTTTCAGTCTAGTCATGAGAAGTAATATGGTCTTCAATAGTATGGATTTTAGTCATGACAAGAATTGATATGCTTTTTGATAGTATGGATTTTAGTCATGGCAAGAGTTAATATGGCTTTCCATGGTATTAATTTTTGTCATGGCAATAATTAGTATGGTTTTGATAATATAGTTAGTGTGATGTGTTTTTTCTTCTAGGAACCTTGTGCACTGACTTCTTTGTTTTATCTATTTTTCCATTTTCTTTTAGGAGTTTTATCAGGTTCCTTGGTGAAAGGAAATCAACAGTTTCGGGTTCAAAATATGGTTCACAGGTATGCAAATGAGTAAATTTATTGCATATGGCATGTTCTGTTAGCTTGAGCAGTTCAAAAGATGTTTGATTTCCCCATTTTTTGATGCTCATGAATTCTGAAATGGAACATTCCAGTCTGATTGCTTCTAGTTTAGAAACAATCTTGGATGTCTGTTAAGGTCATTCATTTGACCAGGAAGAAAATGTAAAGCACAGAGGTTGTACTATTCTTGAATGTGATGTGGATTGGATATTCCTTGCTATTTCCATAGTTGCACAGGTTGACCAGGACAATAATTTCAAAATCCACTCAATGCCATCTGTATGGGCTGGTGGACAAGACTTCTTAGAAGTGTGGATCTTAAGTTCTAGTCACATTTGGGGAAAACTTTATCTGTTTGGAGATAAAGAAAATTAAGAAAAAGTCCAAGGCTAGTTCTTAAACATGCCACTACTTGATCACTATGTTAATATGAAACATTGGGTACTGGTTTGCTCTTTTTTTTGGTAGTTCTCTTCAGGTTCCTGTAAGGCAATGATCAGCACCTTTTTTAACTTTCTATTTTCAATGCCCCTTAACCAGTTTTCTGAAGCATTTGGGAAATTTTATGGCCAAGCAAAACAAGGAGCGAATAATGACTCCAACGAATCAAGACACGGAGGCGCTCATGAGAACAGCATAAAGTACATCCTTTCTCCTCTTTGCTATATTTTAGTTGGTTGGTTGATCATATTCTTCTAGTTCTCCTAGAACATTCAGTTTCTTTCCAATGATCGCCATCTTCAAAAGCAAACAACGAAGCAAGACATAGGTGATCTGTAATTCTATATCCGTAATGTGTTGTTTTTTGTTGAACTGCAGTTGTGTTGTGCCTCTTACTGCGCCAGGGGCTTCAAAGATAATGCGGTTCAGCACCTCAGGTCAGTCAAGTATAAGAGTGTAAAATATCGTCGTTCTATTTAAACTGTAACATATACGAGCAATTACATCATTTCTTTATTAGTGATATCAATATAAATTACCTTTTTGTGGTGTAGGATTAGATGGAAGAGTGGTTATCTGGGATTTGGATAACTGCCAAGACCTATCTGATTATCTATAAGCAGTTCTTTCTTGCTTTCTCTGTATACCTCTTTATATGTTGAGTTTATCTAACCAAGATATTGGGTATAGGAAAATGTCTTGTATACCAGTTTCATGTAATTAATTGCACTAGAGTACCAACTCGTGCCGAATCACACTGGGCAGGTCACAGGTGTGAAACGATTTTAATAACTTTATATTATTTAAATTTGAGATTGTGTATGATTCGCTGCCATTATATATTATATTAATCTGCAAAAGCCAGCTAGCATAAGCTAATAATTTAGTATGTTAGTGATATAAGGGATTGTAAAAGTTAGTTAAGGGGTACTATTTACGTGCATCTTCTATTTATTCATAAATTGATTAATTCGTATTTATTCGTATTTTCATTTAATTAAAATGTAGAAAATTTACAAACTACCATGAATTGTAAAGATTCATAAGATTCATAATACAAACGTATTTGTTGCAATTGCAGTAATAATAGCAAGGTCACAATGCAAAATTAGTTTATTAGTTTATGTTATATTATTCCTGAACACCCAAAAGTTTAGCACAATTAATAAACGTAAAGTGTAGCAGTAGCACAATCAATAAACGTACGTACTCGCCTTTTATAATAAAAGTTTAAATTTGGGAAAAGTTGTAATTCATCTCTTATGATTGTTTTTAATTTAGTTATCATCTTATTAAAATTAATTCTATGATCTTTTAAGTTTTTTATTTATACCAATTTGATCGTCGTGCTGTTAATTTTATATTTGATATTTTGAACTACTACCCTCGCATTATTTTATACTAAGGGAAATGATTTTGGCATTAGTGGAGGGAAGGGTGGGAAACACTTCGTAGAATAGTAGTCGAAACGGAAAAATGATATAAAACTACCGTGGACTTTAATGTTTTGTTTAATCGCAACCCTGAACTTTTATTTTAATTAATCTCAACTTTGGTTTTTTCAATATTGTTCAATCGCAATCCTACCGTTACAGAAATCTGACGTGGTACCGTTGACCGCCATTATTTGCCACGTCAGCCACTGTCTGCATGCCACGTCCTTCCTCGGCCACGTCAGCATGCCACATCACTTTTCAGACCAGGGTTGTAATTAAATAAAAAAATTAATGGGTGATGGTATAAAGACAATAATTAATGGATTTATGAGTATTATTGTTAAAAAAATCTAATTTCAAACAAAATCTTAATATGTTAGATTACAGTTAAAAACTATTAAAAAGACGAGGGGAGTAATATCTTATTTGGAATGCAGTCAATAAATATTTTCTAAATAACTAACCATAATAATAAAATGGAAAGGAAAGTAAAGAAAAGGAATGG
>NBIL01027084.1:0-16832 GCA_002752925.1 Viola pubescens var. scabriuscula
CTGCGTTCTCCTCTTCTCTATCGCGTTCTCTCTCGGAGGTTAATTTTGTAATAGCATAATTAGTAATTTAAAAGTTGAATGAATTCCTCAACAATCTCACCCTTTTGAGCAAGAATTCCCACCTTCTTTAATTTTTCAGATTCAATTCATTGTGAATTGAACTCTCTCTTGAAACATCATACCAATCGCAAAATTTGTTATGATTTCAATTACAATGAATTGAACTCTTGCTTCAGTTCGATACCAAACAGCCCCTTCGAGAAAAAAACTATTTCACGAGAGTTGAAATGATAACATTTACAATCCATAGAAAATGCAATTTTCCTGGAATTACTTTACTGGTAAAATCATATTCCTCAGATAATTATATTTCAAGAACCACTTGCTACTCAATCCAATCATGCTACTCAATCCAATCATTCCAAGAACCAGCTGCTACTTAAATAAACGTACACATCTCACTCACATATTCATTTGATAAATATTCATTTGATAATTATTTATTTAAATAAAAAAAAATATTACATAATAAGAAATGAATAAACGCCAATCATTTATTAAATTGCTAACATTTCTAGTACTATTATTAAACTAAACGCATTCATACATGTATCCTTGTCACTTAAGTAAGCATTTGAATGGAATACTAATAGAAATGTTAATTTTTTATTACTATCGCTCTTACAAACTTATTTGACAATAAGTAATTGACGTTTATCCTTTGAGTTTATGAGGTTATATTTTATTCTTATTGAATAGTAGTTTCACCTTGCTTGAAAGGAATCGGCATTGGTTAGTAGTAATGAATCAAAAGCAACATGGTTCCACTGGCACCAAAACCATCGAACCACCTGCTACTCAATCCAACCAATCCTCCAAATCCAACAACTACCCATTTTCCACCACCATGGGACTAGCTATATAAACAAACCCCTCAAAACAATCTCACCCATCAATCATTATCAATTTTCGCCTATGGCTCGCCTACCTCACTTGACACAAACACCATTGATCACATCTCAAGCCGGCCTGGCTGCAGTCACCATTCTCCTTTGTGCATTTGCCTTATTCATGTGTGCTTCACATTCTCGTAAATGGCGTCGCTGGAGTGCCTGTTACGGTTCCTACGACCACAACCCAGTTATACAGCTCGACAGTCAAGTCATGACAATTGATGGAGGCATGTCTAGTAGCGGTGAAGATGGAATTTCAGTTTGGCAGAAGAACATACTCATGGGAGGGAAGTGTGAGCTACCTGACTTTTCCGGTGTCATCATCTACAACTCTGACGGTAACATCGTCAAGCCGCAAAATAATGCTCGCCCCTTGCTCACCTGGAAGTGATCAGGCCCCAAGTCTGTAACTTGACAGTTGACTTATGCATCTATTTCCATGTATCTTAGAGCTTCATTGCTACAAATGGCGCGTGATTGTTTCCTATTAATGAGAGGCATTACATTTTGGGCGTCCATAACTGGAAACAGTTTCAAACCTGCAAAGTCAAAATCAGTACCGAACCCCAGAAAATGGGAGAATAGCCAAAAATACGCAACCAATATTTTCTACAGGATAAATTAACAAGTACTCCCTACAGTACTAACGTATTGGTGTTCCTTCGTGTTTTAACTAAAATTAACTGGATCTAAATGATTCTTTGTTAGATGAAGAACGACCCCTAAAAGCCACAACCCTTAGCTTCTCCTTCTGCTTCCCAGCACCTGGAGCTGGCTTTTTGGAGTTCCTCGCACTGGAGGACCTGACCACCTTTGAGAGCTTAACACCCTTTGTAGATTTTGCTGGAGCAGATGATTTTCCCAACTTTACTCCCGAGGAAGCAATGTTGGTCCGGACACTAGGAGACTTCGCTGTTGCACTCCTTTTATAGTCTTTCCGGACACTAGGAGATTTCGCTGTTACAGTCTTGTTACTATCTTTCCGGACACTAGGAGATGTCGCTGTTACAGTCTTGTTACCATCTCTCCGGACACTAGGAGATTTCTCTGTCGCAGTCTTTTTGCCGTCTTTCTGTCTGGAAGCATTAATAGTCTTTACAATCTTGTTTTTCTGTCCAGTAATTTGAGCCCTGGCAGCGTCTCTCTGAACATTATCAACAGTGAGGGATTCTAAGCTCTCATTCTTCCTTATTGCCTCCTCAATTCGATTGGCCAATGACATGTCTTTCCTAGCAACTAGGCTAGTCACTTTTCCTGCAAAGAAAAAGCATCTACTAATGTGAATCCCAAGCAAGAATTCTAGCAGGCACCTTTCATAAAAGTTTCATATGATACACCTCCAAGAGACAACTACAAGATATAATAGCCACTTTTAAAAAACACTAGGTGGAAGTAGAAGGAGAAACAGCTTCAAAGGGAGAAACAGTTAGGGCATAGTCCATTTTGCCAATTTCTGATGCAAACTGAAATATTTTTTAGTTGAGCTTCACCTTTTTTTCTTATTATTTTTCAGCATAGTAAAGACTGATATTTGTGCGTATTACTTTTGAGTGGATCTTCATTGTTTGCTGTTCTATTTTTATGGCTATAGTCAAATTGATCTTGGAACTGATGATTCAAAACTATTAGAACTTGGAAACAGTAAACCAAAGGCTTCAATGAATTCAGTGATTCCCATACCTTTTGCACCCATACGAGCAGTTCTTCCCGTTCGATGAAGGTAATCAATCTACAAGGTCAAACAAAAGAATAAGGATTAGACCCATACATTTTTTTCCCTATCGTATCCTGGATGTGAGCAATACATGATCCTCTGTCCTCGGATTAAATATCAAGAGGAAAAGAAAACTGTGATGTTTGGCACAAATGGAGATCAGATCAACAAATATTTAAGAAAGGATAAAAATGGTTTTATTTAGAAGGGCAAACCAAAAGACAACATGCTGAAACAACATTTAGCAAACAGCCACTTACAGAGTTCTTTGGGAAGTCAAACATGATAACATGATCTACATCCAAGTCGAGTCCCCTAGCAGCCAAGTCTGTACAGACCAATGTGGGGCAATCTCCATCATCACTCTTGAATTTTTTGAGATTTTCCACCCTGGGTTAAGTTAAAACTTTAATCCAAGTAATCAACAAGTATACGAACACATTTGAAAAGCAATGGATGGAGGTGGTGGCAGCATGGTCAAATATTTAAAAGTTCCGCTGTGGAAGTCCCAACAGAAGGATGAGACACTATGCCTCCTCGTTGAAGCCTCCTTGTTTTACTATTTTATTTTCCCTTGTTCAAGGGTCAGGATTAACCTATTTATCGGCATCATTGAGAAAGGAAACCATCTCTGATGCTCGATCTTAGCTACTCTTTTGTCCCTCTTTTCGAAGTTAAACAAGCATGTCAAGCCCAAGTCCAATTGAATTAATTAAATTTTGGATGTAGTGTAGTCAATTCACAAGCAGAATATTAGACATTGAAGACTCCCTTTTAGTGTTTTATTTTCCCTTATTTAAGGCTCATGATTGAACCTTGTTATTGGCATCATCCCAATAGTAAGCCATCTCTGGGCTATATCCAAGGATAGTAAGCTATGTTTCTTCTCCCACCCCCTATTCCTCTTTTGGAAGGAAAGAACATGCCAAGCACACATGCTAAATGAATTGAATTTCGGATCCAGGAAGCTAATAATGCACAACTAAAACAGAAAATAAGACATCAGATCAACAAGAAAAGTTAATTCCATCATTTCACCTCTGTTCTGCTGGCACTTCCCCATGATAATTGACAGTAGAGGTCCCATTTTCAGCAAGGAAGTGATCGACAGCGCGGCTGGAATTCAAAGTGTTACAGAAAACCATCACTCTGTTTCCCTTTGCCAAACTTGGCTCAAGAACCTGCCTCCAGAAAGATAATGCATATTAATCTCTCCAGTTTGGAAGACTGAGACCAGTTGATTTCTCTCAGTTGTAAAATTTGAAAAGAAGCATGGTAAGGTTGCATAAACCCTACAGGGTAGTGGTGTAGAACTGACCAACGAAATACACAGACTAAAATAACATAAGGCATTAGAAAACATTGGGAAGGACCTCAAAGATTAACCACCTAATATACCAGTAGGAAATTTTATCCTAATAATTTTACAAAAATCAAGACCTATATACAAAATAGGTTTCCAGTCAAATGTGTGTAAACATAGAACATTGCAAAATTTTGTAGTGCATGCTGTCATTGATCAGAGACCAAATTTGATGTTCAAAAGATGGGGTGAAAGCAGACGGAGGGATATACATGTGAATATAAGATAATGCATCTTCCGCCATAGATCTACTCAACTTTGTGCAAGCCAGTTAGCCTAATACAGTCTGTAATCCAAGGAAACTACAAAAGTTCTCTATATATGCAACTTTCATCTACTCCCCAACCTAAGAATGTCCCACTGATGATCACACAATAACAAGAGAAAATAATAAATCTTAATAAAACTTTTGTTTGTTTCATTTGTGCTGAATTGGATAGAGATTTTATTGTCATTGGCATCCATTTCCATTACATGTCTACTAGAACCTATTTGTCCAGTCTTACTGGTAGTTTGGAATATTTACAAACAAAAATTCCTTGTCCCAGTTCTTGTCTTTTATTAAAAAAAAAGCCTATAGACGAAAAATTAACTGCACAAGTCCACTCAAAATCTTCACACGACAGTTTCGTCTTCCAATTTGGCCATAAGTTAAACTGCCAATATGAGAACTTGGGTCTTGTGTCACTAAAATTTTGTCTGGTCTAAGTTAGATTTCTCTGTTTAAATGACAAGATGAACATTATAAAAAAGTAAGGATGTGTAATTGCAGTACACAGTTACACACTGTGCGGTACTGTTTGTGTTTCTAACAGTACTCAACATGCACTCCCACGCATACATGCAAGTAGAAGCAAGTTGAACTGGGGTTCACCTGTAACAATGCTTCTAGCTTGTTTTCAGAACCTGAAAGGGTTATAAAATCATGGCGAGCAGATGCTATCTTTTTATGCAGTGTAGATGTCCGCAAATGCACTATTCCCTGAAACTCCTCATCAACCAGCATTTGAACTGCCTGCAAGCCTCAAAGGTCAACCATTCAATAGCCTAAAAGGAAAAATTTCTTCTTAAAAAAAATTAGAGCAAACATTTTTACGAAAGAGTAACACCAACTTACAAGAATTCACAAAAGATTGATCTCCATAAAAAGAAACCAATACACCCACAAATACAGGCGTGTATACTTTTAAAAAAATCATACAGACATGTCTGTCCATATAACAAAAAGTAAAAGACAGCTAACACTATAAGTAAGTTTTGTGCATATAAGGTCATAGCTCGCCACATTTATCCAGATCAAAAAGAAAAAGGCTAACTACAATCCTTAATTGCATAAAGACTATATGAAGCTCCCCAGTTGCAGGATCCTTAATGTTCCTCATGCTAATTAAAATAGAAGAGAGATTTTTGGGGATTGATCATAAAAGAGGAAACAGTTGCAATTTGTTGGCATTTCCAGAATTAGAATCAGAAGATTCATCCTCTCCAATCAAGACAACCAGATTTTTATCTTTATAGCAGAATGATGCAATCTTTAGCATACACTTTGCCTAAAGTAGAAGCGTAGAAGCACAGAAACAAAAGAAATAAAGTATAGTTGGTCAAACCATCAACACGTTAAATACACATTAAGCACAAAAAGAACAAAAACAGAAAAAGGAAGAAGGACACACTAATAACCAGAAATGCGCAGGTAAGAACTACTAAGCCATCTAGATACCACAATCAGACAATTGTTCAACCTAAATCCTACTGTACTGATACTGGAAAAAAAAGTGATCCAAGATAGAATTGTAAACGTTAGGAATAAACATTGCTTAAGAAAAGGCCAGCTGTTCATTTGCTTCCATCTTAGTATCGCCTCAAAACTTCAGATAAGTCTAAGAAAATGTTATTGAAACTACTAATAGCAAATTTGAATTTATTTGCAAAGAAATGAGAAACACAGAAGTACATTATTAACAGTCCACAAAGTGGATGAAAGATGGGACTTGTAACTTGCTTTGACACAACACGTAGACTAGCTTTCCATCTACTTGTAAAATGGCAGTCCAAGTCAGCATACCTTAGTCATTGTTGCAGTGACTAAAATAGTTTGAAATCCTTTGCCACCAGGCTGTGATGCACGGTTCTTTAATGGGCCTAAGAATTTGCGGATGTCGGGACCAAAGCCACGATCGAACATGGTATCTGCTTCATCCAATACCTACTAAGAGATTAGCAAACATCATGAAGGGTAACAGGTAGAAGTTGCCATTACCAAGTTCTTCGCATTGCTATCAAACGGATATGAGAGCATGCACTCAAGATTTATTAAACTTGAACCCTAAGCAAAAAGTGGAATGAGTGAAAGTGTCAGATACTCACCACGTATTTTATGTCACCATAAACCATGTTGCCATCCTCAATGTGTTGAAGAATTCTGCCAGGGGTCCCCACTACCATGTCAATTGGGTTATTCAACGAGTCTTCTTGGGGTCTCGACCGGCCACCACCACTAACCATGGTAGATCTAAATCGAGCATGGTGACCAACAGATTTTGCCACACGAAAAACCTACAAAAACATTACAAATGCCATCAATCAAGCAGAGAAAACCCATGAAGGATGGTGAGAGCTACAAATTCAACAGAAATTATATCGAACCTGCTCAGATAGCTCTCTGGTGGGGCACAAAACAACAGCCCGAGGACGCCTGGGCCTCGTTAGCATGCCTAACAATGCTTCATCCTGTCTCAATAACTGCAAAACCAACAAAGTAAAAACAATACTTCGACTCATTTCTCAATTTGATTATTGCAATACTAACATTCAATTCACATAATTTCATTCCAAGCACTTCTGCAGATAAGAGAACTCATGACAATGAGTGACAGTTAATCAAAACAATTCATCATTTGAATAGTGTCACAATCAAATGAGTATCTGAAGAGTAAACAGAAAGAACCTGAACAAGAGGCAACATATAAGCTAAAGTCTTCCCGGAGCCCGTATGCGAACCCAAGACCACACTCTGGGTATCCAGAATAGCAGGGATGCCGATGCACTGAATCTCAGTAGGAACCTCAATCCCCATCTCCCTCACAGCCCCCATGACTTCCTTAGTTAAACCCAACTCCTCAAAACTCCCAACCAACATCTTCTTCCCTTTCTTCGTCTGGTTAAACAAACCATCGTCTTGCTGTTGTACATTCTCACCAGCTGCTTTGTTGGTCCCAGTTTGGGTTTTCAATGACGGGGGATTTGATGAGCTCTTGAGGTGCCTGTGCCTGAGCCTCTCCAAAAGAATTGAGTGCTTCAGTTGATCTGGTTCGGCAATTTCGGCAATGGCGGGTGATGATGATGCACTGCACAAGGGCCTGAAGTTAAACCCTCGTAAAAGCCGAGAGGGTTTTAGTGGGAGTTTGAGGAATGGGTGCTTCGCAGTTGAGGAAAGAGAGAGGAGGAAGAGTGTAGTTGATGTGCCTGCTGCCATTGCTCTTTGCATTTTGCTCTTTTTCCAAACCTATAAGAATTGGGTTTCGAGGGTTTTGGGTTTATGGATGGGTAAGCTTTTTGGCTGGCTACCAGTCTAGAGAGATGACGCGCTGAAACAAAGATG
The DNA here is from genome assembly GCA_002752925.1 of Viola pubescens var. scabriuscula. Classification (NCBI taxonomy): domain Eukaryota; kingdom Viridiplantae; phylum Streptophyta; class Magnoliopsida; order Malpighiales; family Violaceae; genus Viola; species Viola pubescens. Next base: position 7,632 of record NBIL01027084.1, read on the forward strand.
TCTGTTTGCTCTTAGCCACAGAATGACAGGTCGCAAGTTTAGGGATTATTCAATTCAATTTCATTATACGTACAAAACTAAAACTTTTACTTTTATTAGGGTTTTAGCCTTTAGGCTCTTTACCATTCATATCCAAAGGTCCTTCTTTTTCTCTCCTCCTACTATTTTCTTCGCGATTTGAACTCAAACTCAGAATTTGAACCAGTGTTCTTACGAAGTAGTGTTCTATAAACGGGGATATTGTTTTAATCGGTCAACAAATAGCTACTTTGTCTATAAAAATTATTAAAAATAAATAAATAGTTAGCTTATACTCACTCGCCTCCGGTCTCCAAAGTATATCTTTTTGAAAATGTAACAAAATTTAAAACAATAATATTTGATCTTATTTTATTCCATATTATTTCATTTTTACTCCTAATTTTCACTCAAATTATCACATTATCATCTTATCATCAAATTGTGTTGATGCATAAAATAAAATATTATTTGCACAAAATATATGTTTCGAAAAAAATAAAATGATAAGTATTAAAGACCAAAAATCCGGAAGAAAAATACATACTTTGGAGACGGAAGGGAGTATTTCTTACTTGATCTAAAAGTGTAAATCTCAATTGTTAATTCAGTTAATTGATGCTAAATTGAAATATTAAGTTGTTGAGTAAAAAATGTCGTTTCCTTCAAAGAAATGTTGAAGCCATATCGTAGTCGTACTATAAAATCAGAACAATCTGTTGTTTCTCCCTCTCACCTCACCAACAAATCAAAGCCAATTTATAGACTATCGAATTAGATGTGCAATCTCTTCAGTTTTCTTTCCTTTTGAAACAAAGATTGCCCCAAGTGTCAACACAAATATTGAGCTCAAGTTAGTGTTAGCACAATGTACAACTTATGCATCCGATGGTTTCACTCTACCGATGCTGCAACGATAATGATACACCATCAACACCATTCAAAAGCATAACAACTTATAGCATCACCGGTTGAAACATGTGGAGATAATAAACAAGGGATAAGGGAACTCATGAACTCTGAGTAGGTTGATGATCACGCATTGGAAGTTCGGGCAACACAGCAGCGAGCCAAGTTTAAGGTCAATGCATAAGGGAACTCATAGCCTCAGACACTTTCTTTTTCAGAGCATCTGGTGACTTGATAATATCAAATACCTCTGCTTGTTCCATCTCCAATAACATTGCTGTCACTTCTCCTGCATTATCATGCCCAAGGCATTCCATAAAGGGAGAAAACTCTTCACCCAGAATCTGTAAATTTTGAACAAACACACACTTTAGGGGGGGGAAATAAAATTAAGTAAACGAATCCCTGAGTTTTAGAGTACAATATTCTAAAGCACAATGTCTTACACATGATAACCAAACTATTATAAGCTAACTAAGCTGGTGTGAAAGTTCCATACCTTTGTCGCTGCTGAAGTAACAAAAACAGTTTGGCATCCTTGACTATTGGGTTCTGATTCACGACGTTTCAATGGACTTGCAATCTTGCTGATTTGAGATCCAATGCTATGATCCAACATGGTATCAGCCTCATCCAATACCTACCAAGAAAATTTGGTGTCAACAAACGCACCAATGCTATTCATATACAGGCTCTAAAACACTAGCGTGATTATATTTTCCTTTCCAAAGCTATAAAGTATAAACAGTATCATCATAAAATAAAAGGATAGCGCATGGAAACATGATCTGCCATAATATAGAAGTAAAATGGTAAAAATAGGATCTTCACCAAGTATTTGACATCATCAATTAGGATGCTTCCGTCCTCCACCTGGAGTAGAACCTCACTAGGAGTTCCAATTAACATCCCAATCGGGGCATCTGAGGCACCCTCTTGATGAGACTGGCCTGGACCACAAATCCTTTTGGACTTTGATCGTGCAGAATCACTTAAGAATTTTGCCATTTGAAAACCCTTCAAAATCCATCAAAACCAATGATCAACTCAACATCCTCATAAACTATGCCAAAAAACCACAATGGGAAGAGATGCAAGGAACCTCATCTGCCAGTTCTTCTGTGGGACACAAGACAATGGCTTTGGGATAATGAGGTCTCATGGCAGAAAATGACTCATCTAGTTGCAATAGCTGCAAAAAATTAATAAAAAATTATAAGGACTGTGTATACATTCAACTGGATAGTAAACATCGCTGTAAATCGGCGTGCTTCACCTCATTCAATTATTGCTGGCATTATCAGGGGAAGAAAGGAAAACGAAAGAGTGACCCAACAAGGTAATTCTTTTAGTTTGAAAAGAAGTAATAAAAAATAGTGTTCAAAAGAGAGCAGAACAAACACAAGTTCTTGATTGAATTAGGATGGATATGGTGGCAGCATACGATAATAAGAGGTCAAAAAGCACATTTACAGAGAAATTGTAAGTAAATCCTTGTCAGAATGCTAGAAATACATATTTTCAGTAGTCCTAAGAGCAAATCAGTTGAAGGGAAGTAAGAGCTATAAAACAAAACATCCATCTAGATGTTCTAAAAAATAGATTCAGCAGGAAAATGTCAAAATGAAGCCAATGAACACTAATGATCAACCAAAGGCATATTCAAACCTAGCAAACCAATTGAAAAAAATGCAGAACATTAAGCCCCAAAACACAGAAAGTTATAGGCAAGTGTTGAAAAATAGTACCTGAAGAAGAGGCAACAGGTAAGCCAGAGTTCTTGATGTTCCAGGCTCAGAACTCAAAACCACATTCTTGCGTTCCAAAATAGCAGGAATCCCAACACACTGAATTTCATTAGGAACCCAAAAACCCATCTCCCCAGCGCCCTCTATCAGCTCCTCTTTCAGCCCCAACTCTTCAAAACTTGAAACTTCTTGTGTCGGCTCGTTACCTTTCCTTTGATCACCGCTTTCATGCCTACCATTACTAGAACTTGTTACAGCTCTCGGGTCTGTTGTTGTTGCTTTTGAAGAACCTTGAAGTTTTCTCTGCCTGAATTTTTGAAGGATGAGTGAATCCTTGCTGGGTTTGGCCGGAACTTGAGGCTTCTCGATAGTGGAGGTTTTCGTGGTGGCCGAGAGAGGCCTTGTAATTACCGGAAGGGTTTTGAGAGGCGTTAGGAGAGGGTTTAGCAGGAGTTTGGCTGCTCTTCTCATAGCTTTGAACTAAATTAAGGTTTAGACGTTGCTATAGGTTATAGGATTGGCAGGTCTCCACCTCACTAGTATTGTAAGACGATAGCAGCTTACAGGTTTGAGCTTGAGAAAATGAAAGAGGGTTGGTTAAGCCGGTTTAAATACGGGTGTACAAAAATCGGTCCGACTCGAAAATCAAACCGGAATCGGAAAAAATTGAACCGAACTGAGCTGAACCGTAACTTTTTGGTTCGTCGGTTCGGTCCAGTTCTATCCCAATTAGAACCGTAAATTTTCAGTTCAGTTCGGTTCTCCAAATCTAAACCGGGAGAACTGATTTATATATATATATAGGGTTTTACTAACCTGCCCATTTTATATCGGTAAATTAGCATTGTGCCCATTTTTGAGTTGACATAAATACGACAAGTCACTTAATTAATTGAGTAGGTGGGCGCTGTCTAGAATTTTTTTTTTTTTTTTGTCATAATTCATGACAAAATGTGTTGTGGTTTAGATTGAAAACGACACGTATTCATTATTCTTTTATTTATTTAACAAATACTATTATTTAGTTTATTCATTTGAAAGCACAAAAATTAGTAAATTACACAAATTTCATGAAAAGAAGCAAGAAATGCTACTACAAAAAATGGGGTACCTGGATAGAACATGACTACTCTCTTTTTTTCCTCCTTCTTCTTCATAACTTAGACAAATGCATTGATGGTGTTGTGGTCGGTGGCTGGGTGTTGAATACATAGTGCTTTCACCTACCACCTTACCATTCTTCACACTCCATTCCTTTTGGGGTTCTTTTCCTTTTTTCTTGTTATTCTAACCGCATTTTACTTTATAGCTGATAAAGTCTTACTATTTAGTTTGTAATTTATAAATCGGGTTAGATTTTGAACTCAAATATTTTAATTACGTTCTTATATGACGTAAAAAAAAAAGAGGTTACTGTTTATATTCGATCATGATTATATTTAAAATAATTTTTTATAAAATATTTTGACTACCTTCTTGACAAAGATAAATTATAAAATGAAAGCACTCACATAATTCATAATATTTAGTTATTTTTTACGCGAAATGTTAGTCTTGAAATAGTTCAAACTATGCCTTCATAGCTTACCAAAAATGTTATTAGCCAAGTCCAAGTCCAATTCTCTTACAACTAATCTAAGATATATTTATGCTCTTAAGTTAGTATTATTATTTATATTATATGTTGAATTGTGGAGATTATTAGCACTCTCATTTGTCTATTCACGCTCTTCTTATTTTACTTCTAGACAAAAATACCCTCAATTAAAAAATACTTACCTATTTAAAAAAATAGTGACTCTACTCTAATTAACCCAAAATCATTAAAAAGGTTTTGCATTTTAACTATTTTTTGAATTTGCTGCTTATTATTGCAATTTAAAACCAATAGCTGCACCAAAACACCTCCTTCTACTTTTTTTTTCTAGTCCTTATAATTTAAGAAATTGACTTTATATCCTTTTTTTTTTCTTTGCACTACACTCTCCATCAAGATTCCAGTTCCATAGTATGAAAATCATTTTTCTATTTTTCCTTCTTTCATTAAAGCAATCCTCTTTTTTTTTTTTTGTTGGTTTTTACTCTTCTTTCTTAACAAAATCCATGTTCATTTTGGTCTTTCATACAAACTTCCGTGTTTGCGAGTAATTATTTAGTATATATTCTTACGATGTTTTGACTATATATACATCCCTAGAAAGAGTCAGATTTCATAAAAAAAATATTTTTAAAAAAAACATATCAAAATTTTAATTTGATTCTTTTTAGTTTTTCTTTTCTTTTCTATTTTGGTTTGATTAAATAAACTATTACTTTATAAAATTATTAAAGATGATTATGGTATTGACGAGAAGGAGAAAGAAAACTATGAATGAAAAAAGAAAATGAAAATTGTGGAACCTTTTTTATAATAATTGTCAGGTAATTATTAAAATTAATCCACATGGACACTTTATCGTTAGTTATCTTTTTTTAATAAGTATTTTTTAATTGTTACAATAGTAAGGGTATTTTTATCAATAGGTAAATAAGAGGAGTGTGAATAAACAAATGAGAGTGCTAATAACTCCACCCTGTTGAATTTCTTTTGGCATATTCATATCATGGTAATTTATAGAGGTGTCAAAACGGGTCCGGACCCGCAGACCCGTCCCGACCCGAAAGTCTAGGACCCGGAGTTTCGGGTCTGGATTGGGTCCAATATTTTGGACCTAGATTTTATCGGGACCGGATCTGGTCCCGACTCGGTCATTGCCTGGTCTAGCCGAGTCTGACTCGAGACCCGGTAAAATTAAAAAACCCTAATCTAAAACTTGGATTTCCCTTCTTTTTCTTCGTTCTTCCTCAGCAGCCACACCACACGGCTACTATACATGCTATGACCATGCATTTTCTCCCACCAAAACAACCACAATTCTCCAGATCTGGAAATTATCACCACCATAACCCTAACAGATCTAGCATTCCTGCAGCATCAAGTCCAAATCATTTTAAACCCCAACATAATTAGCCTTTGTTGAACAATAGACCATCATAATCAAGTTTGCTTCCTATTCTACCCTAGCAAAATAGATTTAAATCACCAAAACTTCCTTTCTAAACTCTTGATGAGAAAACAAAGAGAGAGAATGGTTGTTGGATTGTGTAAGTATTGTTGTGAGAAGTATGAAAGAGGCCATAGATGTTCATCTAAGCAATTTTTCTTGACCATAGTTGGGGGAGATGATGAGGAAGTAGATGAGGAGGAATATTAGGAGGATGAGGAAAATTAGGAGGAGAATTGAAAAGGTAAAAAAGGATAAGAAGAAGAAGGCAGAAGGGAAGAAAAACTGAAAAAGCTAAAAAAGAAAAAGAAAAAGAAGAAGAAGGGTATAAATAATTAATAAATTAAATTAATTGAAAAAAAAAACCCGGGTCCGGGTGTGGTCCTGGACCCGGGAAATTTTACCGGGCCGAGATCGGGATTAAGATTTGGTCCCGTTTTTTGTTGGGATCGGGTCTGGTCCCGACCCGGGTGTCTTCGGGTCTAGCCGAGTCCAGGTCGGGTCCGGCCCGCAGACCCATTTTGACACCTCTAGTAATTTATCCTACATATCATGAGAGACAGTAGATGTATTTTTCTTTTCTAACAATTACATCATTTAAAGGTTTTGCCACAAGGTTAAAATTTCAGAAAAAATTACAAAAGAATCATAAATTAATTACCAAAAGTCATAAACTTTATAAGGAAGTAAATCACTAAAAAGTCAATGACCACGTATTAAGAAATTATATTATTTAGTAGATGACTAGCGTTCAAGCTCATCTTCATGGCTAAAAAACAAAAAGTCTAGCAAATCAACGACATGTCACGTTTTCTTTTCTTTTTTTTAGAAAATTAATATCATCAGGAAATGGTTTTTAATGGAAAACAAATTCGTGCAAACTCAGGGATTTGGCTCCTCTAATTTTCCCTTTAACATAACCAATCATATTAAAGAAATCTGAGTTATTCAAAAAACTTAGACGGATGGGATTAAGAGTTCAAATAATTAATCTTCCAAGGCATCTCATACCAATTGATGGCACCGTTACCTTCTCCGAGCTTAATCCATTGATTTAATGGCGCATTAAATGCTATGACGTTCGTCATTAATGGGGAGCTAGGGATGATGATTATTTTTAACAGGGGTCGGCCTACGTGTCTCCTTCTCATTCATTCAAAAGTAGTTGTTGAGAAAATGGAGCGACATATCGCTTCGAATTCTATCAGAGCTCCTCGGATTCTACCAAAACTGTTAAACGAATTCGAAGAGTTGGTATAGTAGGAGCGTGCTGGCTAATAACAATCTTCGCCACGCGTCACACTCTTATTGGTCGTATACCACGTGTCACCCCCCGATGGGGTATTCACACGGTATGAAGCCGTTGCAGAACATATATACGGCCTCCCTTCTTCTCTTCTAATTCTTTTACCATTACTTCTCAAATACTTTCTTTCACTTTCTTCCCTAGCAACCCTCTCTTGCATTACACTTCTTTATCAAGCTTTGATCAGACTCCGACCAAGCTTCAGCTCCCGTCTTTATAAGGTACTTGTCGTCAATCTTCCATGCTCTTTACTTTTAGAGTCTATTATGCTCCTCTTCTGCTATTCCACCCCTAATCATGCCTCGAGCTACTCAAAATAAGCCCGAAGGTGGAGCAGAGATAGAGATAGGAAGAATGCCCATAGTGATAACTGATGAGACTGAATTGTGGTCAATTTATCCGACTTTGGTGCCTCCTTTCCCAACCAGTATAAGGTTTTGTTAGCACCTGAGAATGTTAGGTTGAATAGTAGTTTACGGGATAATAGAAGGGTACTGTATACTAGGATATTTCAGTACGGTTTCTTGCTTCCCCTTCACACAATGGTCAGCAACTTGTTGAACGAATTCGATTTGAACCTGGCCCAAATCACCCCCAATTCTTGGTCTGGGATCTACGCCTTCATCAAGATTTGCGAGTTAAACAACATCCTTTACCCATCTGTTACCCTATTCTAGATGTTCTTCCAATTGCCTAGAGAAGTATGGTAACAATTTTTCCCCGTTGGAATGACGAGTCTGTCAAGTCATTTATGTGGAATTTCCAAAAGTTTGAATCCCCTGTGCACGAATGGAAAGATATATTTTTTGTAATAGAGCTGCCAACCATCTAGTGGAGAACGGGTTTCAACCGGGTTGTAACTGAGAAAAGTTGGCCGATACCGTCCAATTACTCGGCAGAAGTGCGAGCTCAAGCTGATAGGCTACTGGTAGTTAATACGCCCTTTCACACACGGAACCTTGCTAACGATACCCCATTAGCGGAATGCCGGATTGGTAAGTTTCTATTTTATTTCTTCCGTTCTTCATTTTTTTCTAGCTCTAATGTTGTTTCCTATTTCTGCAGAGGTAGCTGCCGACTGGCTTCTAGAATCTTTGCGTAAGCAGGTTAGGAAGAAAGTTCCAGTCTCTGCTCAGACTCGAGTCCCTCCCGTCAAAAAGAAGAAAAAGACAACCGGGGCTTCCTCTTCTCGAGCTGTACCGATTCCAGCTACTCAAGTTTCTACTCTACCGGTTTTTTATTCGTCTTCCAATTCTTTATCAATAGATATCTAAGACATAGCCTTTGAGCAGGAGGTTGATTTGGCAGTAGAGGAAGTAGAAGCTGCAGCGGCTGTGGAAGTTGAGGTTGAAGCGGGAGTCAGTGCTGGTCATCATCTAGGATTAGACACAACTTTTAATCAGTTGGTGGGGGTAGTAGCAGCAGAGGTCGAGGCGGGGGTGAATCCCAGCGATAGTTATTATCGGGGCGATTGATAGCATGTATTTTTGTGTGATTTTCCTTCCGTTATTCCCTTATTCTAGGGCACGATTCTGCTAATTTACCTTGATTTCTATCTTTATTGCAGAATCTAGGCCAAGAAGGGGAAATATGCAAAAGTAAATGTTTTATGGATATTTTGAGCGGAATCCGAGCTTCAAGATAATTCAAGGTCTGGACCCAAGGAAGCAGTCGAGGCCCTGACGTGAACTTTATCGTCAAGCCCCCGAATTGTGCAAAACGTCTCCTCCACGTGCCTTCATGGCACAACCTCCACGTGTCCCTTCCGACACTGTTCAGAAAGTTCTACGCCAATCCCAGAGATCATCTCCTTCTACCACTGTCAGCCCTTGAAGTCTACTAAAGCTGCTGCCAAGCCTAGACATTCCAGCTTTTCCTTTTGTATTTTGAAAGCTTTTGCTTTTGGAGCATGTCCCCCTTGTGCTAAGCTTCCCTTAATGGAATTTTGTCTCCTGGTAAGACAGCAGCAGGGGTATATATACATGTCTTAGCTAGGTTAGAAAGGATCATCTTCCATCACTTAGAAATACTTTTAACCTAGTTCTCTTGTTAGCTATTCTCCTCTTCCTTAGCCGCCGGGCTTGACAAACAGTTTGTTGCAAAACCGGAGCATTGCTCTGGCCGGTATCAATCAACTCTTCTTCTCTTTAATTCTTATCTAATTATTTATGCTTTC
>NBIL01027096.1:8312-20018 GCA_002752925.1 Viola pubescens var. scabriuscula
TTTTATGACTTGTTAGGGTTCGCACGAGCGAGAGCCTTCACGCTCATATCATACGAGGTTGGCGTAAAATTATCATGCAAATAGATAATAAGAGTGTGGTTAATGTTCTTTCCGACGACAAAGCGGCTCCTCAAGCGTACACGTTACTTATTAATGCTATTCGAAATATTCTCCGTCTTAATTGGTCTGTTCATGTAGTGCACATCTTTCGGGAAGCTAATGGTGTTGCCGATGGCTAAGTCAACTTGGCTTAAGATCTCCAAGTGCTGGATTCTTGGTTCAATAATGTTCCTCTTTATATTCATCTTAATCTCAAGTTATATTTTCATTTGAAAATAAAAACAAAAAAAAAAGTCATAAAATTACCCCATGTTTGTACCAAATATCTAGAAAACACCCCACATTTATAATTTAGTCAAATAGAACCCCATGTTTGCCAATTTTAACAAATCACACCCTAATTTCAAAATTATTTTAAGACATGTTTGGCTCTTTTAAAAAATTACCTTATATTTAGCTGACGTGGAAATTAATTTATAAAAAAATGACATTTTTCATCTCTTTTCTTATACCAGATAGACACAGACGTGACATAACCCAATAAAAATATAAAAAAAATGAATATATAATCCAAACAATTAATTAATGCTTAGTTATGCTTTACTGTATTTTCCAGCAATATTTGGATGTTATTTGAAAAATTTTAGATGGTCGATACTCGGTTTAATATAATCCAAATAGATAATTAAATCGTGTCTAACTTTCTTTTTTTTACTTTTTATGAAAATTCAAAGTTTACATTATTTTTTGTTTAGATTAACGTGATATGTATTTTTTTTAGATATGTTGGGATTAATTTTTCGTTTAATTTTTTTTTTCACGTCAGTGTTTATCGAGAGATGGAAAAAATTTCATGTTAGTTTTTTAATAAATTAATTTTATTGTGAGATATTTTCTGAACATTTAGTACAAACGTGAGGTGATTTTATAACATTTTTCTAAAAAAAACAAATAGATTTTGATTTATAAAAAGAAAAAGATTTTTCTCTTTGAGACGGATTATTTTCTTGAATGGAAACAAACTCATTGGATTTGGTGGCATTTTTCCCATTTTGCCTTTTATTTTCCGCCTCAGGTGGATTCTCAGCAGGCCAAGCTCCTAGTAGTACCCCATTGCTAAAGTTTCAATACACAATCTTGTGGTGTGTAGAAATGGCCCTCCTCTCCACCTCCCAATCTTCTTCCCTCTTCTTCTCCACAACCCGTACCATTCCTCAATTCACCCTCTCCACCTCCAAATCTCCCTCTACTCTTGCTTTCACCAACAAAACCCTTAAACCCTTTCTTCTCAGAAACCCATCAAGCAAAAACCCAACATCCCCTTCCCCTCTTCTCACCCGCTCCTCACTTTCCGACTCCACACCGGACTCGGATTCTGAACCCACCCCCGCTCAGATAAACATTACAGACGAGTGGGGCGAGAAGGCCGAACCTACTCCTGAACCGGATTACCCGAGAGCTCCGGATGCCGATCCTCCGACAAACGAAGATGAGTGGGAGGAAGAGTATGTTGGCGGCGGAAATGGTACACCGGCTGCTGCGGAGAGTGCGGGGCTGGAGGTGGAGGTGGAGGTGAAGGATGATAGACTTGAGGAGTTGAAGAGGGCTTTGGTGGATACGGTTTATGGGACGGAGTTTGGGTTTCGGGCCAGCCCGGAAGTAAGGGCTGAGGTTTCCGAGTTAGTTAATCAATTGGAGGCACTGAACCCAACTCCAGCACCTGTGGAGGCAACTGGGTTGCTTGATGGAAACTGGATTTTAGTGTAAGTTCATCGCTTTCATTTAATTTGATGTGTGTGTGTTTACTAGATTTATCATCGTTGGCTAAGTACAAACGCTAAGGGTGATAATATAATGCAGCCATAAGTGTGTCTCATCAGCCGATAGTTTTCTGTTTTAGTCTTTTGGTTCTATGGACTTAATTAATCGAAATTTCAGTGCTTAGCACTAAGACATCAATATCTCCTAAGTCCTAACTTGATTTGATGTATTTTAGTTTAGAGTTTAGAGGAACAAAATTGTAGTGGTATTATTGGGATTTCTCGGTTCTTAATTTCGATTTATTAGTTCAACGTTGTTTCTAATTCCTAATTTGTCTAACTGTTGTTTATTTGCTGGAAGATTAACCTGCCCCAGGTTCAATTGATTCCCAGTGTTGTTCTGGTCAACAGTTGCATAAAATCTGGTTTCATTAAGCTCTTGTAAATGTTGCCAATCTTGTGTTTATCACATCCAGAATTGTGCATCCATGCTAGTTTCATAATAGAATCTACCATCTTTTATTATTACTTGTTAGTTGTTATTTTTCTGCTCATAATTTGAATCTACTAGTTCAATGTTGTTTCTAAACATCTGTAGTTCTGACAATTGTTAAAGATCTTTAACAATGTATCATCTATTGGCATATCTGGCCCCTTCATGCCTAAAAGGAGAGCTTGAGTTTGTTTATTTGCTGGAAGATTTCACACTCCAAGTTGAATTGATTCCGAGTGATGTTCTGGTTAATAGTTTCATAAAATCTGGTTTCACTGAGTTCTTGTTAATGTTGTCAAGCTTCTTCTATTTATCACATCCAGAATTGTGCATCCCTGCTAGTTTGATAATAGAATCTATCCTCTTTTGTCATAGTAATGACCAGTATAAGACGCTTCAACTAAAAGAATGATGGTTGTTGTTGCGTTCCTATCATATTACTTGTTATTTGTTTCCCAGAGTTTGCCTAACAGTCTTCTATTTATGCCAAACCTATAGAAACCATGGTCATTGTTTGGGATGATCCAGAGTTACATACTGTTGTTTTTCTAAAACAAGTGATGAAGAGCGGGAATGACATATCAAAAAAAAAAAAAAAAAACGGATGGTAGAAATCTACAGAATCCCCATAGAAGAGGGTTGACATCATATATGAGTAGAGAGATCCCTGTTGGATAAGGATAATGCAAGTAGATAAGAAGATACTTCCCTTTATGGAGAGCAATGATAGAGTTAGAGGAGTATAGCCATGCCGAATTGTTTATGATGTTTGTGAACTGTTAAATTGCTGTTTGATTCCTATATACATAGTTGTGCTTCTGTAGGTGTCAAAAACTAGAATCCATTAACCTCACAAGTACCCTTAACCAAGTTACAGTATACACAAATGGTAAAATATGAACTGTATTTTCTACTTAATTAGACATCCTTATATAAAATCTTCAGCTCTCTGTCTGGTAAACTGCAATTGTTGGGATAGGTATTCATCTTGTGCTGGATTATACGCTGGCAGACAGCTTGAATTTCATTTTTGTGTATGGGAAACTATATGGGAAGCATTGTATTGAATTGACAGAAACTTTATCTTGTTTTTATCATTTGCATTTTTGTTGTGATTTTAAAATTTTGAATTTTGAATTGGTAGGTATACTGCATTTTCCGAGCTGTTGCCACTTCTAGCTGTTGGTGCAACACCTTTGTTAAAAGTGAAAAGTATATCCCAAGCAATTGATACTGGCAATCTGTCCATCGTGAACCAGACCACATTGTCAAGCCCATTTGCTACATTGTCTTTCAGTGCATCTGCAACTTTTGAGGTTCGAAGTCCTTCAAGAATACAGGTACTTAAAACTGTATAAGTAGGGAGTCGTTGATGGTGAAATAACAAATAAGTAGAGTTGTGACTAGTAATTATATTGTATAGGTGTGTAAAGGAGAAAAATTAACGATTGCTACCTTTAAAGCTTGGGTTTTTGTGCGTGTTTATTCCTTTGAAAATGCTGACTTCGGGAACACTTTGAGAATCAGTCAGCTGCCTTGAAAGACTTTGTTTAGTTGAATGCGTTCTGAGGCCTTACTAGTCTTATTTTTGTATCTGCAGGTTGAATTTAAGGAAGGTACCTTACAACCTCCAGAGATAAAGCCCAACGTTGATCTCCCTGAAAGTGTTGATCTTTTTGGGCAGAAAATCAGTTTGTCACCTATTCAACAATCTCTCTATCCTCTTCAAGAGGCAGTGGCAACTATTTCAAGAACAATATCGGGTCAGCCGCCCTTGAAGATTCCCATTCCAGGCAACAACAGATCGAGCTCCTGGCTTCTTGTGACCTACCTTGATGAGGATTTTCGAATCTCGAGGGGTGATGGTGGGCTTTTTATTCTTGCTAGAGAAGGAAGTCCTCTTCTAGATCTGTAAGCAGGTACACACTACACAGTTCATAATGTACTATCTAAACGTGCTATCTATAGAGTGAATATACAGCAATCATACTGCCTCCCTTCTTACTTCTGCTCTCTAATATCAAAAGAAGGATAAATGATGAAGATAATTTTTTAGTCATGTGTGTCGGTATCTGGTAGACTGGAAACTAAGCTATGATGTATAAACTCAACCTTCAAAAGTTCCTAGGCATCGGCACTTCGACTCGATAAACTGTGGTTCCAGTATCCAGTCTTCACCATTTCTTCATGCATGATTACTTTTGCTGAGCTTATTAAAAATTTGGTCAGGCCAAGGTTCTTTAATGCTTGATTCATTTTGATCAGACGTGGGAGTATTACATTATTGCTAACCGATGATTTTCTATATGTAATTTTTCATAACCATCACCTCAGTCAGGGTTAGATTTGACGAAATCTGTAGCCCAATCGACCTCATTTCTATATGTAATTTCTACGCTATGCAGAACTACATGAATCTCGAGTAAGATTTTTTTTTTATTGAAATGAAAAATTCCAAGGGAAGGAATTTTTGGAGGATAGATTGGTGAAACAGAGTAATGCAAGACTGCCTTTGTTTCTTAAAGACTGTTCGTTTGGCATTCCATGTAACTCCGGTTTGCCCTTTCGTAGGTCGGCTTAATTTTTTTTTTCCCTCTATAGAAGTCAGCCTGTGACCTTCTGGGTTTGTCATATAGCCGGGTCAGCCTGTGACCTTTTGGTTGCTAACACTTCTTGTGCGATTGTTCTAATAATATTCAGCTTATCGAAAACAAAAAATTATCAAATTTGTTTTCTTTTATTTCTAATTCTTTTTATTTTTGTTTATGCTATTTATTAGATCTCTTACTTTGCTTGTTTTGCTTGTTGTTATGAGTAGCTAAGTCTTTATTTCTTAGCAAGGGTTTTTTCGAGGGTTGCGTAGGATAGTCACGAGACCTAATTATTTTACATAAGTTCTTATTATTGTATTCGCTTATTTGTCACTCTTTTGTCATTTCAATTAGTTTTTATTAGGAGCTTAATCACCTATTAGGAGATCCCTTTTGCAACCCCTCGCTTTTCTCGTTATCGATCACAAGTAGCCATGTGTAAAATAAAAGAACGAGTTTGATTCAATACGCGCGCAGGTGTTTGTACTCGAAAGATAACGCTAACATCTCAAACGAGTTGTCGCTCACTACCAAAATTAAAACGGCTTATCGAAAAAAAAAACAAGATTGAAACGAAACAAAATGCTGTCATTTGTAACTGACTCGAAACAAGAGAGAAATAATTCAATTAAAACAATCTCTCCTAAATCCTTTTCTTCTCCCAATTTCCTCACTTCTGCTCAATCTTCAATGAATGTCACAGTAACCGATCTTACAACAACTTTTTTTTTTTTTTTAATGGAAGGATCTTACAACATAGATGAGAGCTGATAATCTAGCCGTACGTACAACGTAGTTATGTACAAATATATTACATTAACCCAACAGTCAATTTCACAAAAATAGCTACGTAATTTATTGATTGTTTAACCAATAATAAAAATAGTGGTAGGATTCGAACTCAAGTTAGAATCTCACCTCCACTTGTGAAAAAACAGTCAAAGTCTATTAAACCACCAATTCCTTCACTAAAAAAAATTAACGCATAATTTATTTTTAGTTTATTTCTCTCTTCGAATTTATTTAGTTGTCCACTTTGGGATAAAAATATATTATTTTTTATATGTTCTCTTTAAAGTTTTAATGAGGTTAGTTAATCTTTTTTTTACTCTTTTTACATTTTTTAATAAATATCAAACAATGAGTTTTTTTTTTATACATTTTCAACAATTTGTAAGAACTCTTCTCATATTTCCCACTATTTTTAACTAAAAATAATAATTATTTTAGTATCTAAAATTTCGATTAAATGATCCGCTATAAAAAATTAAAGGAAATATATTTTAAAGGAATTAATCAAATGAAACCATAGTAATTAAATAAATAAATTATACTACAACTAAGCTTCAAAAAGAAGAAAAATTATGCAACAACTTTTGGTAAAAACAATTAATTCCCACCCATAACAACAGTCAACACCGTTACTCATCTTTGTTCTGTGCCAGGCTGCCAGCCTATCATGTCACCGGAAAATTAGAACTATAATTGTGTTAACAACATTTTATTCCTTGTTATTTTTTTTTGTTCAGAATATTCCTTGTTAAATCATGGGTCGTTTGACATGAGGTAATCTAGAATTTTCTTATCAAGGTAATTCTAAATTCCAAAAAATGCATTGTTTGGTATGCATAGAATTAGAGAATGATAAGAATTTAAAATTATCTTGAATTTTTTTTTCCTTTCAACAAGATAAAATGGAAGTGTAAATGATTACCTCCAAAATAGGTGATATTCTAGCGTACCTTTGAGAAAGAAAAGAAAATGAACTATGTGGTAAAATGCACTTTTTTCATAATGTGTATGAAAGGGTAGTAGTAAAGGGTTTAATTCACCGGCTAATATTTTTTTTGGTCTCATCTGGGTCACAAGTTATTCCGTCAGTCAATTTGATTCTCACCGTGACAATAATCGTTAACGGAGACAAACTCTATTAACTTTAAGCATTTTTATTGAAGTGGTGTGACATGTCAAATGACATATCAGATTTATAAAAAGTATTAAAATTTAGTAAATAAGAAATAAAAATTCAGAAAAATCTATAAAAAAAAAGATTTCAAAAAAATCAAGATAATAAAATAAAATTATTTAATATTTTTTAAAAGATTTATAAACAAAATAAACAATAACCCAATTCTAGAATTTTTTTTTTTCAAAATATCTTACAAGCAAATTTAAATTTCAAAAAAAACTGAAAATTTATAAACAAATTAGAACTTTAATGACAACTTTGAAAATTTAAGGGTAACTTTTGGTGGCCTTGTTTCTTAAAAATAATTTTAACATTGAAATTTTTATTTCATGTAATAACGTCGTGACAATCAAATTAACCGCTCGTTTGTATGTGTTTATCTTATACATCAACTACTCTACTTTTTTATTTATTTGAATTAGTATTTTTATTTATTTTTACAAGTAAACTAGGTCATAAATTATATGTTATTTAAATATAACATATAATTTATCTGAATCAGGGTTCTGCAGTAGGTATGAAAGCTCAAAATCCTGCTTTTTATATGGGTTCATAACTTGATGTTGTGCATAAGTGTAACTATTTGGTTTGTTTTGATGATCAAGATGGAAACCCACAATTCGTCCAAACCTTTTAGGCCGAGTGATTCGGAAATTGTGCTGCTCCTGGAAGCAAGATTAAGAGGTCCTGAACTCCTGGATGATGATGATGTGGTTGATATCAAAAACCTGGCGTTGAAATTAGCTTCAGCTTCTCAAGATGCAATTTATTACTTTTGTGCGCAAAGAGCAGATTTATGCATTTGGTGCTCCCATCTCAGTGATACACCCTAAAGCTATTACTCCCATCATCCGTGAAGTGAGGAATGGAAATCCGATTCGAGTTGCTACACGAGAGGATTGGTGGTTCCGAATTGGGGATGGAGATAGACCTCGCAACTGGTGCCTGTCAATCTTTTCCTTGACACCACAGGATGCTTCTTGATAACCCTCGAATCGGGGTGAGGATAGGTCTGTAATCTGTTACGCCGATGGGGACAGCCTCGCCGATCCTAGACAACCTGCAAAGCGCCGGAGGGGCTCTCCGGCGTAGAAGCTCCGACGGTCAAGTCAGTATGCATTATCAGGAATAGTGAGGGAAAAACTATAGATAAGGTTGGCAATTGGCAACTAGTGGCAGCAGCATTTTTGTACGCGTGTATGCTTGATCTTCCGTAAGGAAAGAAGAGGGGGGTATTTATAGACCCGCCCTATAAGTCCCTCTAGACACGTGTCTCCCAAGAGTGATAAGCTATTACCAGGACACGTGTCACTCGGGTATGGCCAACCGTTACCGTTACCTGTTCCTTTACCCAATAGTTTCCCGATATACTGTACAAATGATGCATTATACAAGTTGTATATCGTGCAAAAGGTGCACTTACCTGGTAGACCCGGTATATGGCATAGTTCCGTCTATGAATAAGAATATATGTCAAGGGACACATATATCGGAACCCCCCTTTGCGGATAGTACATGGCTGCTACAGGCTGTCTTGGCTGTTATGGGGAACATACACCGGTGAGAGATGAATCGGTGGGGGAGACATACCGGATGACATACTTAGTGGGACCCTTTTGTCGGTGATGAATAACCGAAAATGCCTTTAGGACTCCATTTTGTATTATCACTTCTAAAGATCACCCCCATCTTACTAAAAGCTTGATGAAACTGTCACTGCTACCTTCAATGGAAGAAGCTACAAGTCCAATGCAAGCTGATAATAATAATATCAATCTTAATCTTCAAACTCCTCGGCCTGTTCGTCCACACCCTTATTCCAGGCCTCGCTCCTCACCCTCCATGCCACCCTTCCCGTGTGACTTCTTTGTTCAACAATCCCCTGTCATCGGCCGTGATCTTCATGAAGTTGCTGACCGTTACCTGCTTCACCCCCCTGCCACCCGTGGTACCTCTGGTCTCTAAAACCCTAGTCACCAGCTTGGCACCCTTTCTTTGTCATGGATTGACTTTTATCAAACTCAAGATGATATGATCCGGCCTAGGGTGCGTTAGCCGAATAATATTAGGAGCTCATGGGGGATCTAGCCAAGGGAGTCATCTAGAGAAATCAAGGCAAAAGAGCAAGGAAACAACAAGATATACATGGACAGCGGAGAAAGGAAACAAAAGAACGATGGAAAGGATAGATAATACCCGGGATTAAGAGGATGGAAGGAGGGAACGGAGATGAGCACACGAGGAAGCGATGAACATACACTTAACTTGGCGACCACGAAGTTGAATCGGCAAGTGAAGAACACATATATTTCATTCAACCGATTTGTCAAAATGATTACAAATCGAAGTTTCCCGGAGGGAGATCAGGAGGAGTAATCTCAAACTCAAGCGATCTCTCTCAAGGAATCAAATGGAGAGCCCAAGGCTTAGTTGATAAGAGAAGGAGTAATCTCAACTTTACAAATATCAATCAAAGTCCAAGCTAAAGGAGAAAGAAAGGAGAAAGTCAATTATTTATAGTTCGTACACAAAATGGGCTTGGAAAGCCCAAAAAATGAATTTTGCCGATTTTGGCCTAGTCTCTAGCGGTATACTGTTAAGGGACTAACGGTATACCATTATCTTTGCCCCAGGGACACAAAAATTCAATTAATTTCTGGCGGTATGCCGCCAGGCCTGGCGGCATGCCACCTCAGATCTTCCCCAAAGCCCTGAAATGGCTCCGAAATGGCTTCCGCTTGCGTCTTAGGGCTTGTGTTGGACTTGTCATGATGTGCAATCACCAAGACAACCCGATTCTCGGTTTGATAAGGCTCCGATTGCATCTTGAATTCAAACCATAAGGCCAATTTCTTAGCCTTACTACGAGTGATTGGTCCTTGGGGCAAGATGTCTTGGGTGTCGAGGACGGGTGGGGCCATGATCACATCATCTCCTCCTCCTTCGAAAGGATTCGTCCTCGAATCCAATTCTTCAATATCTTCAAGGCCTTCATGGCAAAGAGAGATGTCATTGACGTTGAAGGTCTTGTTCATCGATCCATACTCGGGAGGAAGGTCCAAGATATAAGCATTGGGGTTGACGCGGTGAAGGATTTGGAATGGCCCATCACCGCGGGAACTTAGCTTGCCTTGCCTTTGATTGGGGAACCGATCTTTGCTCCAATGAAGCCAAACCCATTGGCCGGGTTCAAAGGATGATGTGATCCTGGATGCACCCCTTTCGATATTCCTCAACCGGGATCAATCACGCAAAGCAAAGGCAAGATCATCCTCAAGAACCCGACACATTTTTGACAATTTTCACATCATGCCAAGTCTGGTACGAACCCATCGCCGCAAACGGGGGTCAATTCGGAGCATTTTTTGGCAACTTGCAAAATTGGCCATTTTGGAGGCAGTGCTTAGCAACATGTCGCTAAGCCCTTAGCAACATGTCGCTATGCCCTTAGCAACATGTCGCTAAGCATCAGGAAATTTCCATTTTTGAGGCTTTTGAGCCATTTTGTGTAATAAGTATAAATAGCTCATTACATGTACATTTACAATCAGTTTAGAGGGAAAAGAGTGAACTTTATTCATTTGAGTTGAGATTACTCCTCACTCTAAACTCACCCTTCCTTGAGAGAGATTTGTAGAGTTGAGAACATTCCTCCTTATCTCTCTTTGGGAAATCAAATTGGTGCTTGCCTTGGTCTTGGATCGTCGTAGCTTGAGTCAATAAAAAACACGAAGAATCCTTCACATGTGTAGTCCATTGCTACCTCCTTTGGTGCGGATGCTCAGATTCAGATCTTGAGGTTTTTTGCGTTTCTTGAACAACCCTACCCGTGTTCAAGCCGATCTGCTAGCAAGACTCAAGATCCGATCGTTCGGGTGTTTGATCTACCCTCTCCAACTCCCTTCGCTTTCTTCAATCTGGGTAGTTTTCCTTCCTTTTTGCTTCTTTTCCGTTGCATCTCCTTTTGTTCTTTGTTTTCATGTGTTAGTGTTCCTCAAACTCAAGGGCTAGATCCTTCCCTTTTGTGTTCACGACCTGTGATCACATTATTTGGTAGCGGAGCTTCTTGGCTCTTGGGTTTGTAAATCTGTGAGTTGTTTGTGTTCTTGTGTCTGTTTTCTCTTCAAGTCTATTTGTTGGAATTGATTCACTTAAGATTAGTTTCGGCCACAACACGTTCTAGACATAATCGCCAACCGAGGCAGTCCGGTTCGTTTTTGTGTTCTTGAGTTGTTTCAGTTCTTGTGATTGTAGTTTTTGTTATTTCATGTCTATTTTCTTTCCGTTTTTTGTAAGTTGTGCCACCTAGAAAATTCTTAAATTTTATGTGCTTAAACTTCAATCCGTGTGGAACAACTTTCATTTTTGTGTCGACCGCAATCTCGGTGAAATTGACATACTTTTTGGCCAAAACAGAAAAGTGTGAAGATTTTATTCGAGAAAATAGTTTCTGTATTTGAGTCTGTTTTTCAGTGTCTTCACGGATGAATCGTCTTGACTTTCCTTCGTAAAAGTTGTAGCTCTATGTCTTAGGAGTCTTTCTATCAAGTTTCGTAATTTTTGGCCTTCATTTTCTATCTGTTTGAATCAGAATACAAAAATCTATCAAGAACACTTTCTTTGTGTTCTTCGTGTTCTTCGTGTTCTTCATGTCTTCATCTTGTGTTCTTGAGTCCTTTCTTTTTTATCCATCTGGTTTATGGTGATCCAAAAGTATTTGTTTCCCTTTAAACTATTATTTTTGTTTGAATCACTTTTGTCAAAAAGTCCAAGGTCCTTATCCCTTGCATTTATGACAAGCTAGGCTTGTAGCCTTGTTGGCAAGCTAGGGTT
>NBIL01027123.1:0-12953 GCA_002752925.1 Viola pubescens var. scabriuscula
GTTTTCTCCGAACCTGCCATTTTCTTAAGCCACGTGCAACACCCTAAAACGTCGTTCTTTTTGAGCCGGAGGGAGTATAATTTTTTAGTTCAATATATTAAAAATTATATGTTTATTAAACATAAAACATGAATATCCATCCCAATCAAATTCCCTAAGGAAGATAAACTCTCGGAATGTTAATTCGGACTTTGGTGTAGTTTTTTTGGCTTGCATGAACATCTAGCTCAACTTCACTAGGTTCACATCCAACCCCCTCTCATGCTTCTATTGTCTAAAAGCAAGATA
Source organism: Viola pubescens var. scabriuscula (assembly GCA_002752925.1). Classification (NCBI taxonomy): domain Eukaryota; kingdom Viridiplantae; phylum Streptophyta; class Magnoliopsida; order Malpighiales; family Violaceae; genus Viola; species Viola pubescens. The sequence goes on from NBIL01027123.1 coordinate 289, forward strand.
AATGTGTTACTTGGTTCTTTCTCGGTCCACATATTGGGAAATATTTTTTATGGAGACTAATTGAACTCAGATCAAATAGTCATGCTGAGTAAGTTTTTTTAGGATCAAAGGCACTCTTATCTCATCGCAAGATCACCTTGGATATCCTAATGATATTGGAGGATGGTTTTCTAACATAAGGTTGAGCAATTTAGTCCAGTAATATTCGTAGCTCTTTCGAGAAATCTCAAGGATCTACTCGGATAACTCTTATTAATTTTTTATACCTAGAAAATCCATCTTGCGCTCCTTTGTCATGTCTTTCATCAAATCCTTTCTTATGACTGTCAAGAAATCCTTGTTGACGATAGGTCTTCTTGGCATCATCTATCACCTTGCCAAAAGTCAAAAAAAACTCTCTTGCAATCCTCGAGTTTTCTCAAACCTTGTATACGTCACTCTCCTTCTCCTCATTCTTTTTATTTGCGTAATCAAGCTCAATCGACAACTTTATGGTCGAAGATACAACAATCTCTTCATAATACGTGTTTTTGTAAATTTTCTCCAACACAATGGCCTAGGATTGTGTAACTTGTAAACAGCACAGTCAAGATAAAAAGAAGAACATAAAGGGGTGCATTGTTATATAATCCCTCCGTCTCAAATTAAATGACTTTTTTAATGTTTTACACATACTAAAGAAATTATTTTTTTTCACCTTTTAAATTTATATTTGACACGAGTATTCATCTTGTCTTATTTTAATTTATCTATTTTATTACTGCTACTAATCATCTCTCATAAAAAGTAAGGGATAAGTTAGTAAAATTAGACAAAAAGTCGCCTAAAAAGTAATAAAATATTATTTAATTTCAGACAAGCAAAAATCTCAAAACGTCATTTAATTTAAGATAGTGGGAGTATAATTACAGAGCTTACAAACCTTTTTTTTTAATAGACAAAGCTTACAAACCTTGAGACTCTAACCACCCGAGTACCTTTCTTGTCTTAATTTAATTTACCTCCTTTATTACTTCTACTAATCATCTCTCGTAAAAAAATAAGAGATAAGTTAGTAAAGTTAGACAAAAAGTCACCTAAAAAGTATTGAAACGTCATTTAATTTTAGACAAGCAAAAATCTCAAAACGTCATTCAGTTATTCCTCACCATAAGCGGTGATTAATTGTTGTGGTATGCACAAAGATTGGTTAGTATCTTAACCAAAAATGCTCTTATGAGACTTTAATTAGTATCTTCACCAGAAATATATGTATGACTGAACACTTACGTATTTCAAAGTATATGTTTTTTTTTCTAGTATATTCAGGGTCCTTTATGCCTTTTACAAGCAAGAGATTAATCTCGCTTAAACTTGTTACGAGTTGATAAGTCTTTTACTAGCTATCATTTGATGACAACCAATATTTATCACTTTAAGCGTTCATAATTGATAATACATCACTCGTATCACCATCATCATTAGATATACTTGTAGTTACTATGTTGAAAAAAATAGAGAATATAAACCACTCAATTACAAAAATAACTTATTTTAAATTTTATATAACTTTAAAAAATGAAAAAAAAAATGGTATAGGCCACACATAGTATCACTTTAGATGTGGCTAAATCTTGTTTGTTCCCGGTGAGAAAAATTGTGGATTGTCAAATGAGAATATATTACGGAAGTATGTTTACAAATAGAAGTTAAACATGTTACGAGAAAGTGAATTAAACGTTATATAACAAGTGTTACAAAATAATGCATATAAGTTACAAGTTCGATATGACCGGTGAAGATTAAGCCACCTCTGAAATGGCTAGACATTATGAGTGTCTAATAACTATGGTTCTAAGAAAATACTTATTTGTTGTTTCATTATTATTTTTATTATTATCTACATTTATAGTATGAAAATGCAGCCATAGAGAAAGTTTATAAGGAAATAACGTCACGTGAAAATTATGAGTAAAGATTTATTTTCTATATGCACATCTAAAATCTAAAATATTGTCATGTCGTATCTTAGATGACTTTTTTCTGATAAGCTGGTGTAATATTATTAGCAAGTCATAAGAAATATGACTGCAGGGAAGGGAGAAAAAGGATAGAATGTACAAGAGGCTAGAAGCTCACCTCAAACCAGGCAACTCCCCCAGCAATGCCCAAGACAGCCCAAAAACACAAGAAAGAACTACATACAGATATGCGACCAAACCACACAAACCACACACTCCCTAATCACCCCCACCTGTGCAGCCATGTGGATGATTGGATCATCTGATCCGCCATGTAAGGGAATTGAGGGTCATTGCTTATGAGCCAATTCTGCCAATGGCCAAAAATAGCGTTGAAGACACGCCGATGGCACGGAGTAGCTTGCCTGAAAATTAATCATCGTATCTTAGATGAGGTACTAATATTAATTTATAATATACATTTTTAGAAAGTAAATTATAATTGCTATAATTAAAACGTCTTCCTTTGCATCTTTGATAGAATACGAAGTCATTTTCCATTTTTCATTATCTTCTGCATTTTTAAGGTTTAAATTCTCTAAGGACTTACTAGCTTTTACTCATGATTGTGTGGGTCTTTTTAGTTGTTAATTATTTTTAAATAATACTAAATTAATTTATTTTTCAAAAATAGTAAATATTTTAATCTTCAAATAACGTAGATTGTTTTGAGAAATTACTTAGTAATTAAATTATAATTTTAAAAAAAAATCTTAAAATGATAGATTGATAATTTCAATACTAACTTCTCTTGAAAATACGTAAAAATTATAATATTTGAAAACACACGTACAAACATATATAATACAAAGGATTTATGCAAAAACCTCTATTCTAAGATTTGTAAATAATAACCTGAAGGATTTATGCAAAAATTACATCACCTCTTCATTTTTGTCCACGCATATGCAAAATTATAAATAAATTGCATAAATTCACAAAAACTAGACCAAAAAAGTGATATGTGATCTATATATTATAGCAAAAAAAGCAACTTTAATTAACTCATTATACTAAACTTGTCATTGAGAGTAAAGTATAGACTCTTTATAATATTTCATCGTAAGATCGATTGTTGATTCTGTCAAAGATAATTACAACTTAATACTAACTATAAAGAAATTATGGATAATTGTAAGATGTTGGATCAAAAAAAAAAGAGCAAATTTAAAATAAGAAAAGAACTTGATGCAGCAAACAATGACAGTTTTGATTTTGAGATTTATGAACTAAGAAAATAATTAAAAAAAGATAGAATAAAAGAAACCTACTTTAAAACTAAGATCAAGATATTAACAAGAAAGAGTGGATAATAAGAATAAAGAATCCCAGCGAAGACACTGACAAGGTTATGATGATAATTCAGTCGATCATTGTTTCAAAAAAAATCATTTCTACGTTCATAGAATAACTATAGAGATTATATATATGCATTTTTAGACTTCCTGTTCTCCTCTTATATCAAATTACTATAAGCAGGGCCCATGAGAATCCTAACACTTTTAGCAACCCTAAGTTACGTTTAAAGGATTTAACTAGAAAGGTTGATCAAGATTATCCTTAGGTACTTTCCGAGAAGTCTGGTACTTTTACCCAAATATGTATTCCTTCTAACCTATGCGAACTTAGGGTAGTCGCCTACTTGCTTAACTTGGTTTTGAATAATAAAGTGATTCTTCTTATCTCGCTTCATTTGATTAATGAATCAATCTTAACTCCTTATTTGGGATTAAACTTGAGTTTGATAGATAATGGACTGACCTTGAATCAATTTGACGTCCTTGGTTGATTTGAGAAGAACTCATTTTTTAATCAACTTGTGGATTCTTATCGATGGCTTATAATTTCTCTTTCTTTCTTAAGGATGGAATGTGTGGGCTTGATTTTCAGTTTTTCATTTTTTTCAGTAATCTCTCCACATTTTCTCCCTCGACCTTTTAATGAGACGGCTCATGAATATACTCTTGAATTTTGAATGATGACAAGTGTCTTTGCTAAATATCTTACAAAATATTTTTATATAATATTTGGTTTGGTAAGATTTTGATCTTAATTTTAATTTAAACTTGATTTGATTTAGAATTTTATTTCAGCATTGGAGTATTTATCAATTTGATATTTAATTAAATTAATAAATAAAGATGATATGGGTTTTTATTCATTCAAACTTGAGCTTGTTGATGTACTTTAACTTACAATCTGACCCCTTGACTATTTGACTATTTGATTCCATGGGCTTTAGACAAACAAGCTTTATAGATTTTAGACTAATAGGCTTTGTGAATTGAGCCAAATATTTTACTTCAGCTGTTTTTTTTTGTCTACCGACGGATCTTTGAACAAATTGGTGCATTATTCCAAATGAATTTTGTTTTATGTAGCAGTCTAAAGTATACTTTTATTTCATATCTATTACCAGCACTTAGCGCCGCGTTGTGGGTTTAGATTTTCTTAGAAATATTTTATTAATATAGAAATTAAATTAATCACTAAAGAATAATTAATTTTTTTTACGAATATAAGAATTAAATTAATCATTAAAGGATTTAATTGAAAATAATAATAACACGGGATTAAATTAATTACTAAGGGTTTTAATAATTTTTTTAACAAATGTGAGGACTATATTAATCATGTATGGGTTTGATTGGAATTTTTGTACGATACATAGTTTAAATCAATAAATAAACATTGTTTGAAAATGAGAAAAAGAATTTAAATAAAAGAAGTCAAACTCCTTTTGGTTAAGAGAGAGTCTCATGTCATCACAACCCAATAGCAAAAAGAGAAAAAAAAAAAAAAAAAAGACATATATCATAAGAATTCATAGGAAGAAAAAACCAAGAATAATATAGTGAAAACATTGTCCAAATGAACTAAATGACAAAAGAGCTATTGTTCTTTTTTCCTTTCCTCTATAGATTTATTGTAATTGTAATATAGACATCAAATTCATATGTCCTTCACTTAAAAGTTTCGTAGTTTTACTTCAATAGTTATATATTTTTTAATAAGCATAGTTATATGTCTCGATAGACATCTCTTCAATTAGGTATGTAACAATATATAGTAATTTTTTTTTTATAAATTCATGGACATTTCAAAAGTTTTAGTTGTGCTAATGCTTCAGAGTAGTAGAATAGTACCAATTATGTAAGCAGTGAGTTCAAATTTAGAGGTTAACCATAACCTGACAACTTGGAAAAATTTCTTTGATTTTTTTTAAATAATAGGGATTATCGACGACTTGCAAAACTTGCAATATGACAATTTGAGAGTCATCGACGATTCTATGGGTATGATGGTTAGAGATTCGATTGAGATCAAAGAGGAGGCAGGTGATGTGGTTGTAGAGAACGACGAGGGCATCGTAGGATTAATACGCCACAGGGTCCCAAATTTTTGTCATCCCCAATTCTTTTTTTATGTTTTTATCGGTTCTGAACGTTATATCCGTTAGTTCATTTACGTCATAACTATGAAAAAACGACTAACAGAAACGAACTCCGTTAACTATGCACACGTGGTATTTTTTAATACTTCTTTTACTGACATGACATTACATGTCATCATTTAAAAAAATAAAAAAAATTAGAAAATAAAATTCCAAAAAGACTTTTTTTTGAAAAATATTTGTTTCCAAAAAAAATTAAAAAATACTATTTCAAATTGCAAAAAATAGTACAAAATTTTAAAAAACCAAGAAAATAATTTAAAAGACCAGTAATGTTTATGTAATAAGTTTCAAATATATACCTATTGTAGATCATAATAAACTATCGAGATTATCTTCTTAGAATTTTTATTGTTCATCCACAAAAATCTTACTTGGGAAATCGATTATTCTGGTATTTGCGGCACTGATGATGTTTCTCAATTAATGACGATTATATTGATGATAAATTAATGGTTATCCAAACTTAGCTATTTCAAAACTATAAGTATAGAAAATAAAAGTTCTACAATCTTCAACCAGTGTTTTCTCAATTAGCTATTTTTTCTTAATTATTAGAATAATTAGGATATTTTTTTATTTTTCAATTTTTTATAGAATTTTTTGCATTTCTTTTCAATTTCAAATCATATTTTTTGATTTTTTTCGAACATTAATATTTCAAAAAAAAAAAAGGATTTTTTTCAAGCATTTTTCTAATTTTTTGATTTTTTTTTTAAATCACGACGTAGCATATGACATGGATTGCCACATTAGTAAAAAATATCATGTGTGCATAGTTAATAGAATTTTTCTCCCTTAGTCATTTTTTACATAATTGAGACTTAAATAAACTAACGGATATAACGTTTGAGATCGAAAAAAATAGAAGAAAAAAATTGGGGCTGACTAAAATAAAACAACAAAAATTTGGGGCCATGGAGTGTATTAACCCAGCATCGTCATTAACATCTGCTATGATGTCATTTAGATCAGGGAGCTTTGTTTCAAATGGAAATGGAGGATGTTCTGTTGGGTAATTAATTGGGATACCATTTTCATCATCCATTGTTGGTGTTCAAGAAAGAAACTGAGAAATGAGATAATTTTGGCTAATTGATGGCTTAACACCAGTCCAATTCAAAAATCAGAGCAACGGAGGGAACCGATGGGGTGAAATATTGAATTTTTCAGTCCAAAATTTTGGCAGAAAAGATCAAAATTTCGATTCAATATCTGTCCAATTTCGTTCACTTTCATATCTCCCAAATGTGCCAAACAAATTCAAATTTGCTTTCAATTTTTTTGGCGGAATAAAATTAGGTTTTGCTGTTTATATTTGGAAAATTTGGGTTCAATTTTCAAATTTCCTATCCAAATTGTGGCGGAAAAATGTTAGGTTAAATTTTGATTTTTTTTAGATCAAGGGAGAATCAAGTTGTGGCTTGGATCTTCTAGTGGCGGCACAATTGAAGAATTTCAAATTTTCAGCCATTTTCTATGTGTCATTTCAGCGAGGAGAGCGACGGGATTGCAGGCCTTTTCCGTAGAGTTATTTGTTATTTCGGCGGAAGAAGGTGGAGAGAATGGAATAAAAAACAATGAAAGGGACAAATTATTCATTTACCTTAAAACTTGTGGTTTTTGTCCCAGCCGTTAATTATTACTCCCTCTGTCTGTGAATAATGAACGCGAGAGAATTAATTACTCTTCTTAAGAAAACACTGTTGTTGTGTCAGTTGTGTAAAATTTGGAGGCCAAGGGATGGAAGGACATGGCCATTGGATGGGTTGAAAATCAGAGGTCAAGGAAGATCAACGGTGATGGTGAAAATGATGAGAATGAGAGTGAATCACTTGTCAGAGGGCTTCTTTCATTTTTCTCCCAAAATCCCTACTCTGCTGTCTCTGCTCGAATCAGCCGTGACCTATCGTTTCCTGTTCTCACCACCCCCACAGAAACGAGCGAAAGGACGTCTCGAGTAGGGAGCAGGTGGAATGGCGTTATTCCGACCAGCCATGCGCCTCCACGCGCCAGCGCGTCCGGTCACCGTTGTAGCCGTCGTCACATGCATTCTGCTCGCCTCGTCATTTCCGGCAATAATCTATGGTCACCTTCGTGATCATTTCGTCCAAAAATATTTTATTGATCATTTGAAAACGGAGGAGGAGAGATTAATTGCAAACTCTTTCTGCATTTGCTCTCTGACACTATTCTTTTCCATATCCCCAAAAAATTTCAAATGTGACCCTTTACTTTTTTTGTTTCCCTTTTCTGCTAGTATGACGCGTTGTTTTGCCCAAAAATGACGGGTCGTTCGAGGGTGTTTCTGTCAAAACACAAAGAAAGTGAACACAAATGCCAAAGGCGTCAAATATAAATGGACAAGGTTTTTAACCTTAAACGTCTATTAAACCAGGACAGAGGGAGTAAGACCATAAGGAGTAATAGTTCCGCTTGCTGTCTTAATTACTAATTTTTTTTATTATTTTTTTATTATTTTTGGATGGAACAAAACTAAATTTAAAAGAAATATACTATGGAAGTGGATAAAAAAATTTACTCCCTTTTCTTCTTCTCTTGATGACTAATACTATGTAAGTAACTCTATCTATCTATACATATCTAAGAAAACGTAAAATGAGAGTGTTTCGTTATGATAATGCCACGTCAGCATTTCTTTTATTTAATTTTTATTTTATGGGAAAGGTACATTACATCTTTAATGATTTTTCATTTTTAATATCTCGAATTAAATAAACTCGTAAGTACAAATTGGGTTTGGGAAAAGTCATTTCCTTTTGTTTATTTATTTTTCTTTGTGAACTCATCATAGAATTTTTCTGAATTGTACCCCAGATAGAAGTTCTGATTAATTTGGTCATAATATGTAATGCAATGTTGCTCTACTCAGTTCGTGCATACGCTTTTTTGTTCTAATGTGAAAATAGTTTTAAAACAATGGTTAAAGATAACAATTATGATATAAATTGAAAAAAAATTCATATTAACAAATGGAAATTAAAACATATAATTATAAATATTACAAGGAAAAAATAATATATTCTCCTAGTGAAGAAGTTAATTTAAAGAATAAGAAAATTTTACATATGTTCAATCATATTTAAATGGTTATATAATTTTTTTTCGTATAGTTCAAGAAATAAAATATTTTTTAATATATCTTAACTATGTCTATAATAGTAGGGGAAAAGATAAATTGGAATTAAAGAATTAAAAAACTATAAAATAAATAAAAAATGAGAAAATGTTAGAAAAATATAATAATACATAACAAATGTACAGACTAAATAGAAATACAAATGATTAACTTACAACTTTTCAAAAAATAATATTGTCAATCGTATAACAACGCAATGCACAACATTGCACCACCCATGAAACTAAAAATATAATAATATTAAAAAATATCATGTGATATAACAAATATTTTCTTAAAAAAATACTTTTAAAGTAAAGGGTTAATTGAGTGAATCCAACCAAATACAAGAGAAAATAAATGATTTCGTTAATGCAGGGTACCATTTAGAAACGTTATACAAAACTGCGACGGTGGCTCCATACTTCCTGAAGTACGAGCTTGATGTGAGCCTTCGGCGATTGAGAATATGCCCGGGTGGTAAAAGGTAGTTTAGCCAAATATATATTGCTACTTAAGCCATGCTAAAAGACCAATTTTAAATTTTAAAATAAAAAAATAAAGTGTCATACATATGTTTAGTCATATTTAAAAGGTTATCTATTTTTTTTTAAATAGTTGAAGAAATAAAATATTTTTTAATGTAACTTAACTATGTATGTAAAAATATCTAAAAGATAGAGTGGAAGCGAAGAATTAAACAACTAAAAAATAAATAAAAAATGAAAGAATGTTAGAAAAATATAATAATAAATATAATAACAAATGTAGAAACTAAACTATAAATGATTATTAACATATAAAGGGTTAGATATTTATAATTTTTCTAATTGAGGTGATTAAAATTTTAAAGTATAACTTAGTTACGTATATAAAGAATACGTAAAAGAGAAAAAGTGAGATGCAAAGAAAAAAATGAAAAAAAAGTTATTATGTAAATGGACATTTGTGTTGAAAGAGTTAAACATTAAAAAATTTAAATCAGGTAATTGAATAATTTTTATTTAACTTATCTATGTGTATAGATAATAGTTGAAAGAAAAAGTAAAAAGTGAATAAGGAGATAAAAGAAGAAGAAAAACGAAATGAGAAAATGAGAAAATAAATTAAATATGAACATGGGGGAATTAAATAGAAGGAAGGGGATCGCACCACGCAATAAAAATAATTTAATTTAATAAGTTAAAAGTTTATATTAGTACAATTTTTTTATGCAGGAATAGTTTGTAAAAATATTATTAAATCAATTCTCACATGGTATTTAAGAAAGCTAGATAACAAGTTTATTTAAAATAAAATAATTCATTTTTTGTTAATATAACTTAGCTATATGGTACACATAACATGTAAAATAAAAACATAAAGTAAAAAATCTACTAAACTCACGTGGTAAGATCAATTTTAGTATAGATGTAGTTAGAGTACGAATGACGATAATTTATAGAAGTATAACATTAAAACATGAGGTATGATGAGTTAGAATGTAAATCATTCAATTAAAAATTAAAATGCAGAGAAAAATAACAATAAAAGAAATAGAAAATTAAATAATTAAATAATTAGAAAAATGAAAGAGAAATATACAATAATGATAAAGGCATGATGCAAGAGCATTTAAAATAAAATAAAATAAAGAGTCATACAAATGGTTCAACATATTTAAAGGGTTAGATAACTAGTTTTTTTTTTAATAATTGAGGTAATAAAATATTTTTTATTATAGTATAACTATGTGTATAAATAATAGAAAAAGAGAAATTAAAAAATGGAAAAAAAAAAGAAAAAAAAGAGAGAAGAGAAATGATAAGTGAACGGAAAAAAATAGAGAATAAAAGACGGGAAGTGGTTCACGCTATATTGGGAGAATTGATTAATTTTAACCAGCAAAATATATATTACCGCTAAAGTCATGTTGCAAAAAAAATGTAAGAACAAAAGTACTTATATAAATAGACAATGTTGTTTAAGGACTTAGAATAAGTTTTACGAGTAAAAAATATAGTAATGAAAAATTCATGTCGAAAGAATAATTTCTACATTTTTTTAAGAAATAAAGGGTTAGATAAATGGTTATTAATATTGAAAGGGTTAAATATTTAATTTTTCTAATTAAGGTTATGTAATATTTTTTAATATAATTTTGCTATGTGTATAAATAATAATAAGTAAAAGACTAAGAAAGACATAAAATTAATGATTTAGGAAAGTATAATAAAATTATAAGATATGAGATAACTCACACAATTCATTTAATTGATCCAATAAATAAATAGTTTTACCTAGTTATAAAAAATACAAATTCAGTAATTATAGTTATAAAAATAAAATTAAACTCGATTAGTAAACTCACTCAACTCATTTGTAAATTAAAGTACATTAAAATAAAAAACAAAAGTTGTGATAATCCGCGGGAAGGGCGGGCCAATACTTTGAATTTAAATAAAAAGCCACATGACTTTAGTAGATTTTTTACAACAAGATGAGTTTTTTATACCACTTTTAGTCATATTACAATTTCATAATACTTCAAAAGTATTAAAGTCAAACAGTTTAACAAACAACGCAATGCACAATAGCGCACAAACCGTGAAAGCTAAAAAGAGAATAATATTTAAAAAATGCCATGTGGCATAATATATATTTTCTTGAAAGAAAAAAAAAACTTAATTTGAACTCATAGGCTTAATTGAGAAATCCGAACAAACACAAAGGGAAATAAAGGATTTCGTTAATGCGGGGTGATTTTTGGAAAAGTTTTAGAAACGCAAGGTGGTAAAAGATAGTTTAGCAAAATATATAATACTCCCTCTGTCCTTAAATAACTGACGCTTTTCTACGAAATATTACTGTTCATAATACTTGTCATTTTATCTTTTTTGAAGCATATATTTTGTGCAAATGACAAAAAAAATTCTATGCATTAACCCAATTTGGTGATGGTGTGGAAATTTGAGTGGAAATTAAGAGTAAAAATGAAACAATGTAGAATAAAATAAGATCAAAGATCATTGTTTTACGCTTTTCTACTATACTAAAACGTCAATTAATTCGGAATGGAGGGAGTACTATTTAACTTGATTCGTATGACACCTTGAGTATAATACTATTTAACTTGATTCGTATGACACTTTATTTTATAATAAAAAAATAAAGTGGCATACATATGTTTAGTCATATGTAAATGGTTAAATAATTTCTTTTTTTGATAATTGAAGAAATTAAATATTTTTTAATGTAGCTTAATTAAAGTGGAAATGAAGAACTAAAGAGTTAGAAAAGAAAAAAAATGAGAAAATGTTAGAAAAATATAATAATAAATGAACAATAAAAATGAAAAAAAAAGGAGAAAAATGACCTTAACTATATGGTAGCAATTTATTTAAATGGAAAAAAAAATACTTACAACTAAATTCATGGTACAAGAAAAAATTGTTATATAAATGGATAGTGATGTTGAAAGAGTTAAACAATTAATATTTTAAGATGAGTAATTCATTTTATCTTGTTTGGAAAATCATGAGTAATTTTAATTTTAATTATCTATATGTATAAATAATAGGTAAAATAAAAATAAAAAATGAATAAGTAAAGAGATAAAAGAAGAAGAGAAGAGATATAAAAAAATTAAAAAAATTCTCAAATGATATTATGATGAGTTATAATGAAAACATTCAATTAAACTTTAAAATGAAAATAAAAATAACAACCGAATAAATATAAAAAGCAAAAATTAAAAATATGAGAGAAAATATATTGCTAAAGTCACGATGAAAAATAATTTCTATTTAAAAAAATAAATAAAGAGTCATACAAATGGTTAAAGATATTTAAAGAGTTAAATAGAGAACAGGTGTCAACGGAAAAATCATGCTCTAACAATGACGCTCCTAATCGGATGGAGTTTCCCCTTGTTACGCAGAGGCGTGGAAGGGATAAAATTAAGAAAATTGTCGAGCAAACGGGTAGTGTGGAAACCGTGAGTACTGAAGTAGGATCGAAGGCTAATGTTATGAGAGTGGAAGACGAGGAGATTGCTCGCATGAATCGGGCGAGGGAAGCCACAATGATTGAA
>NBIL01027216.1:0-11046 GCA_002752925.1 Viola pubescens var. scabriuscula
AGGTTAAGCAGGGCAGAACAAAGCTCGCTTCGGACTTGAAATTGAAAGCATCTGTACTTCATGCAACATGAAATTGACGGACACACTCACCGTTTCAATGAACACGTCACAACATGCCGTCAGAAGAAGGGAGAAAAACTTTGACACTGCTCTAGCAATGTCAAAGAGATCAAGGACGGATGAGATTAAAAATTTAAATCATTAATGAGTTGACCAGTCAATAAAATTTAACAAGTGGTCAACTCATTTATTACTTAAATTTGTAATGTCATCCGTCCAATTTTATTGAACGGTTCAGATTTCTCTAACATACTAGTCATATTTCAGGAAAAATTAAAAGAGCCGGATCCCCTCTTAGAATATCAGAATTAGTTAAAAAATATACATTTTTTAATTTCATTATTAAATTAATTTATAAATTATAAAAGAATTCTATTAGATGAAGCGACAAAAACCCTAGAAGCAAGCGAAGGTTCAGTTCAGGGGACGGCTGCGGCGGCAGTTTATAGTAATTACACAAAATCTTGAAGGGTATATACGGTATTTAAAAAGAAAAGGTCATTTAGGATTAGGAAGTTTCGAAAAAGGAAAAGAAACCGGGGTCTGACGTGGACGGAATAAAATACGTGCAAAACAAGTAGCGGGTTCAACGGCGGGCACAAAGTAATCGAGGACCGTTAGATCACACGCAATCCAACGGACGAAAGAAAAACCCTAGTCGCTCCCAAATGCCGCAGCACAGACCACCGAGGCACTACTTAAGCAACGCAAACCCTCAGTCCTCCTCCTCTTTCGCTTAACACTCTGCGCCTCTCTCTCTACAACCAGCGAGAGAGCTCTTCTTTTCCCTTCCATTTCCTATCAAAACTCTTCGTTCTCTTAAGGTCAGATCCTTCTCTCCTTCCCTCCCTCTTTTTTTCCGATTCCCTTGTTTTGTTTCGGATCTGATGAAGATTGAAATTGTCATAGCTGTTGCGATTTGCTATCCGTTGCTTTTGCTTTAGTGTATTATCGTGTCGTTGTTCTTGTTTGTTGGAGTAAGTGATTTGGAGTCTGTTGTTTGATGATAAGTGGCTATGTTTCTGTAAATATATGGTCCATTTGATGTGGGACGTTGCTGATTTAAGTGTGTTTTGTTTCACTAACTATTACGATTTAACTTATTCCGATAACTGATTTTGGTTCCTGTCAATGTTTTTGGTGGTGATTAAGTGTTAGTTATCTTTTATTTTTTGGTCTATTTGACATGAGGTTGTTGATGGTAGGGGTTTAAGGTTCTCTTGCTATAATGATTATGCTGTTTTTGTGAAATCTTATCTTTAACATCTTGTGGTGGTCCATCTGTAGTTCAAGCATAGGCAAAACTGATGATCGGATGTAATTCGCCATGATGAATATGCTTGAATTCAGAGGATGTTTTGTTTTGAAACTCTATGTGGCTGTACTTTAATGGTAAATTCCACTATACTATAGTGGAGACCTGGGCTCGAATCCCAGCAGCCATGCACATGATTAAGTTGTGGAACATTATGGTTTATCTTTCTTGTTGACTACGTGTTTAATTATTGTTGTTTTGTTAATTTGCATATTCTCACGATGTTGAGATGTTATTTACTGTCATTGTTTGTTGTGCTGTCTGTTGAGATCTTTTATTTATTGACTTTCAATTTTCTACAGTGTTTAATCATGGGTAAGGAGAAGTTTCACATCAACATTGTCGTTATCGGACATGTGGACTCTGGCAAGTCCACCACTACTGGTCACCTGATCTACAAGCTTGGAGGTATTGACAAGCGTGTGATTGAGAGGTTTGAGAAGGAAGCTGCTGAAATGAACAAGAGGTCTTTCAAGTACGCCTGGGTGCTTGACAAACTTAAGGCTGAGCGTGAGCGTGGTATCACCATTGATATTGCTCTATGGAAGTTCGAGACCACCAAGTACTACTGCACAGTCATTGATGCTCCTGGGCATCGTGACTTTATCAAGAACATGATTACTGGTACCTCACAGGCTGACTGTGCTGTGCTGATCATTGATTCCACCACTGGTGGTTTTGAAGCTGGTATCTCAAAGGATGGGCAGACTCGTGAGCATGCTCTTCTTGCTTTTACCCTTGGTGTAAAGCAGATGATTTGCTGCTGCAACAAAGTGAGTAAAATCTGTTTTATCTGTATTATTGTTGAGATTTTATTTTCTATTTGTACATGTACCATTGTTCTCTTGTTTCAAAACTTGTTTCATTGACTTGGTTTTTGCCGGTTTTATTTGTGGTGTGCAGATGGATGCTACCACCCCTAAGTACTCCAAGCCTAGGTTTGAAGAAATTGTGAAAGAAGTTTCTTCCTATTTGAAGAAGGTTGGATACAACCCTGACAAGATTCCATTTGTCCCCATCTCTGGTTTTGAGGGTGACAACATGATTGAGAGATCCACCAACCTTGATTGGTATAAGGGCCCAACCCTCCTTGAGGCACTTGACTTGATCAATGAGCCCAAAAGGCCTACAGACAAGCCACTTCGTCTGCCACTTCAGGATGTCTACAAGATTGGTGGTATTGGAACTGTGCCTGTAGGACGTGTGGAAACTGGTCTGCTGAAGCCTGGTATGGTTGTTACTTTTGGCCCAACTGGACTGACCACTGAGGTTAAGTCTGTTGAGATGCATCACGAGTCTCTCGTGGAGGCACTTCCTGGTGACAATGTTGGGTTCAATGTGAAGAACGTTGCTGTCAAGGATCTTAAGCGTGGGTTTGTTGCTTCCAACTCCAAGGATGACCCTGCCAAGGAAGCTGCCAACTTCACTTCTCAGGTCATTATCATGAACCACCCTGGGCAGATTGGTAATGGTTATGCTCCAGTCTTGGATTGCCATACATCTCACATTGCTGTCAAGTTTGCTGAGATCTTGACCAAGATTGACAGGCGATCTGGTAAGGAAATTGAGAAGGAGCCCAAGTTCCTAAAGAATGGTGATGCTGGTTTTGTGAAGATGATTCCCAGCAAGCCTATGGTTGTGGAGACTTTCTCTGAGTATCCTCCTCTTGGACGATTTGCTGTGAGGGACATGCGCCAGACTGTTGCTGTTGGTGTCATCAAGAGTGTGGAGAAGAAGGACCCAACCGGTGCCAAGGTCACCAAGGCTGCTGCAAAGAAGAAGTGATTCAAAGAAGTAATGTTTCTGCTGATTGTCTAGTCGTTTTTGTCCTGCCAGTCATTATTCTATCCCTTTTAAATTCAGTGCGGTTTTGTGAACAATTTACTGCCTTCCTAGTTTTAGTTATGTTTTTAGACTGTTGTTCTATCTGGATGTTATAAATGCATTGAGACTTGAGTTACTCCTGTCTTTCATTACTTTTACTTGCTTCGTTTGTTTTATTTTTGCTGCGTTTGGTTTGTCATTCAATTGTGCAGGCAATGCGAGGTCCTTTAGGAATTTAGTTGGATTTTGAATCACTAATTAGACTACTGATAATTTCGTCCGTACAGTGTAGAATGTAGATGACAAGATGTTCTGTTTCTCTCGTGTACATGGCAAATGGAGACTTAACCTTAATAACCTTAATCGTTGTGTTACTTTTGTTCTAGTTTGATCTTCGTTGAAGTGCCTTGTTTTTCACTAGTTTGTACTGTATCTTCATTAGAGTTTCAACCCATCTTTGAATTAAGATAACTGAGCATAAGCAACATTTACCTAACCAAAAAATAAAAACATGCTGTCTGTTTAGAACCATTTTCCCAGCCAGGAACTGAGGTCAACTCCAAGTTGATATCACCTACTTAGCTCCAATAACAGGATCTTCGTTGTTCTAGGTCCTTGGATGAGCACCTATGTCTTACACAATACATTATTATTATGGTAGTTGTTTTTCAGTTGATGGGTTCCATTCCATCCCACCAACCATTTGGTGCAAAAGACAGCAACTCGAAGCCTTCTTCCATCTCCACAGTTCCTCAATTCCCATATATTTCTTACATTTCACGTGACTACCAAATGAAGTAATGACTCCACAGCAAAAGAACTGCTACTTATAAAAACAATGTTTTTTGAGTTTGCCAGTTGCTGTCAGATACCAATAACCCCAACTATCACCTTGATTAAGAACATAAATTCCTCCTTATATATCACCACAGTCTCGTCCTACTACCCCATATAATCCTCTGGTACCCTTCTTTTCACCTAAATTCGGCAGTCTGTGCCGAAAAGCTTAGGTTCTGATCATATTTTGGAGTTTTAGTTTAAGATGGGATCAGTGGAAGTAGTTAGATCAAAGAAGAAAGTTCAATTATGGAAGAAAGCAGTAGTCCACTTTGCCTTATGTTTTGTCATGGGTTTTTTCACAGGTTTTTCTCCATCTTTTAAGCCGTCATTCTTCTCTAATCGTCTTGTAACATCAGATAAGCCACAAATCTCACCGCAGCATGTAGAGATGTTGCACCCAGCAGCAGCCATACTGGGAGCCAGCAATGCTAATTCAAGTTTTGTAGCAGAAACTCACCCAGAGCCAACTCCAGTAAGGTCTAAGGAATCCGAACACACAACCTCGTCTGAAAAAGATGAAGAAATGGAGACAAAGTTAGCACCGAGAAGATTTATCATCATTGTTACTCCAACCAGTACTAACGATAAGCATCAAGGGGTTTTCTTGAGAAGGTTAGCTAATACTATCAAGCTGGTTGCTCCACCATTGCTGTGGATTGTTGTGGAAGGGAAATCATCATCGGATTCTAATGAAGTTCCAGAGATTCTTAGGAAAACAGGTATAATGTACAGGCATCTGGTGTTCAACAAGAATTTTACAGACCGGGAAGCCGAATTGGATCATCAAAGAAATGTTGCACTGAAGCACATTGAGCAGCACAGGCTGAGTGGAATTGTTCATTTCGCCGCGCTTTCCAATGTCTATGATCTTGGATTCTTTGATGAGCTTAGAGAAATTGAGTATGTATCATCTTCCTTCCATCTCAAATATCTTATTTCCTTACATAAGTAACTTTACATATCATATCATGATTGAGGAAAGTGAGTAGAATAAGAGGAAACAAACATATTAATATGAAAAAAAATTGTGTACATGGATGATGAGCTGGATAGTGTGTGACTCCAAAAGTTTTGGTACCAAATATGCTTATTAAAAGGTTCAAACAGCTTGTTAGGTTTTGACTATTTCTTTAATTATGCTATTATTTTTATCATTACTGTTAACTATTACTACTACTATAGATTATGGCAATCACTCCAACTTTAGGAAATAAATATTGGTGGTTAGCTATATGATCTGTTCTGAAAGTATTGACTAATTGGTACATTTTTTACTGCAATTGGACCTTGTTCACTTTGCAAGAAAACAAATTGCACTTTATTGAATTGAAAGCAAGTGAGAACAACCCTTTTAATTGTTGTTCAAGAAAACATCAAAATCTTCTGGAAAAAAAAATTAAAAAGATTGTGACTGTTTTTATTTCTTTGGGATGGGAATGCAGAGTGTTTGGGACATGGCCAATGGCATTACTGACAGCAAACAAGAACAAGGTTATCATAGAAGGGCCTGTATGTGATTCCTCCCAAGTTATTGGATGGCATTTGAAGAAGATGAACAATGAAACTGATGAAAACAACAGACCATTGATTCATATCTCAAGTTTTGGATTCAACAGTTCAATCCTTTGGGATCCTGAAAGGTGGGGTCGCCCTTCATCAGTCCAACACACATCACAGGTATAAATTATAATATATTACCTTATTTTTCCTGCTTGCATAATTATAAATGAAAGGAATATTGAATTTTTGATTTGATTCTTTCCATTACCAATATAATAATGGATGACATTTATTTCATGTTTGATTCTTTAAGTTAAAGTTCTGTTATTCTTGCTCATCTTTCACTTTTGGTTTTAAGAAAAAGAACTCGCTAATTCATTACGAATAATATTATTTCGGCTGAAAAAAAAAGAAAGATTTGCTCTGTGTGTATGGAGTGAGTATGAAGCTAATGAATGCAGCTGGGGTCCAATCAGACCAACTGGTAGACAGAGCTATGAATTTTTAATTTTCTTTAAGCAGACGTTTGGCCAACCTTTTTCCTACTGTTTAAAGGTATTAATTAACCATATAATTAGTCTTAATCATGGTCCAAATTAAGGTGGCATTGAGAAAAATGTATGATTATATTAATGAGAGAATCTTTTGACAAAAAATAAAATACACATTCGGCTATCAAAATTTTCATGGTAGAAATGCATGAAAGTGATATTTGGTATACTATTTGTCTAATGATTGCTATTTTCCTAACATATTCTTTTTATTTATTATTGTTATTTTAATTCGTTACAGAATTCAATCAAATTTGTGAAGGAAGTGGCACTAGAAGACGAGACGAAGGTAAAAGGAATCCCAGCAGAGGAATGCTCTAAAATTATGCTCTGGCGTCTCAATTTATGATATACTACTACTACTGCTAGCAGGAGATGTGAAACAAAAAAGAAATGTTACAATTTTTATATTTGTTTCGAGGCCCTAAATATCTATATACCAAATTATCAACGAATCAATAGATAGCGCAGTGTTACTTTCTATAAAATGAGATGAATTATCGCAACTTTGTGTTTAATATATATTTTTTTTGAAAAAACAAGAGTTTCCAAATTTATAACCTAAAGTTAAAGATTCTTTAATCAACCTCACTGTCGTTATTTGCATTTAGTCATTGAAGCCGTTTTAACAAGAAGACAGCCCAGACGACTTGTCGGTGGTTACTCGTTATTATTTATTTATTTATTTTGAAATGCTGTTGTTACTCGTACAGTAGTATTAATTAATTAATTTCTTTCAATTGCTGGGAATTGATAGATAACCTACCAAACACAAGTAAAAGAAATCCCATAACGTGACATGTTGTTAGGTTGCTAACAAAACTGGACCTACTCTATTATCAAATTAATTAATTAATAAGTATAAAATAATTACGTTAGTTAGTACTATTATTGTATTTTACTAGTTCTTAATTAAAAATAAGAGACATGGAGGCTACTCATTAAGGTTTTGATTATTGACTATTACTATGCCTACCATTAATCACAAGTTCACAACTTGTTAAACTGTAATCACATGTACTTAAAATCTATCTTTGGAGCTGCCAACGGCTAGTATTCATCGCCGACAATCAAATTACAATATCCTGTATTCTTGTGCGTTAATTAAGGATTTTGTTTTCTTGTTCTAAACTAAATTGTAATTAAACTTCCATTTTCTTGACCAATAAAAAGAGAAACTTCCATTTTAGTAATAAATGTAAACAAAACACCTCCTCTTCCTCCCTCCCTCCCTCCCTCATTCTCAGTTTCTCACACTAGTGGAGTAATTTGTAATCAGACCATCCACGTGCTGCCACTGATGAGGAGCCAATCAGAATTTACTGCTACAACAACACCATCTGTCTGTCACAAAGAATTTTCTGCATAAAAAACACCAAAACCACCACTTCAGTACACTTTTGCTCAGTTTTCACCGCTTCTGTTGCTTGTAAATACCGAAAGGACGGAGGTGAATTGTTTTATGCAACTGTATTGGTTTTCTGTTATTTTAAGGTTTTACTGACATTTCTTTTCCCTTTTTCCTTTTAATCTTCTTAGGTAGTAGCAGACTAGCAGAAGTTAGATCCGAATTCTGAATTGTTACCGGAGTACAATTTACAGTGCTTTTTCCCCCAGAAAACTGGAAAAGTTTAAAAAAGCAAATTTCTCTCCCATCAGATGGTTTGCACCGAAAGAACTTACCGCCGGGCTAGTCCATCAATGAAAGTGGGTCCCATTACTACCAATTCAAGAAACTAGTGGGGTCACACTCTTAGCTGCTAAACCAGCTGGGTCTCTCTCATATTCTCTTCTCTTATCATTTGATTCAACGCTTACCAGGCAAAAGATCTCAAGAACAACTCTTTCTTCTCCCTTACCTCCTTCTTCTTCTAAATAGCTGTGTAAATCTTTTTCTGTTCGGTTCCTGAGAAAAAGAAGAAAAAAAAAAAGGGCAGAGAAGGCCCATCAGTGAAGAGCTTTTGTCTGTTGAGATCTGGCCACTTTGCCTTACTGGTACTTCCATTCTCTCTAAATTCATGGACCCCAATTACTGGATTTGCCTTCTTTTCACTTCTTGTGGTTGTTTTTCTGTTTGTTTAGTTATTTTTCTCTTTTGGGTATCCATTTTTATGCTCAAAAGGTTATTTAATGCAACATTGCTTAGAATTGGAAAATTTGTCGGTGCCCTTTGCAATTTTTTTTCTTTCAATTTGCTGTTTGGTTGCTGAGAAACTGTAGAAAGATTGAAACTTTATCACTGTTCTAATTGTTTTTCCCATTCTATCTATGGGACCTGATTATAGTACAACACTGCAACAATGTGCTGTTTTGCTGCTTGGCTAATTTTTTTGATAAGTCAACTGCTTGGCATGATGTAATCTTCTTCTTTGATAACAATCTATAAGTGGCACTAGAACATGATCCCTTAGATTTTGTTCCTTTTCTTTACAGCAGTAGGTGTTTTTGTGTCTTTTACATTTCCAGGTTCTCTTCAATTTTCATAGATTTCTTTGAACAGTGCTGCTCATATCCTCTTTGCAATTGTCCTTTTTTTCTTTTCCGGATTAGAATTTGGGTTTGAGAATGAGGGCTGGATTTGCTTCATGAATTGAACATATATGTGTGGATATATATGATGTGTTGTATGGTGTTGTAATTGGAGTTCATTGTTAATCTTTGGATTTGTTTTTCTTAATATAGGTTTAAGTTTAACTGAGGAATGATATAAAATGGGAAGGAAAGGAAAGTGGTTTTCTAGTGTAAGAAAAGCTCTCAGCCCTGAGTCCAAAGAGAAGAAAGATCAGGTATCCTCGTATATAGTTTTCGATTGTTGGGAGTTTCAGCATAGTGAATGAATTCTGATATGTAGTTCTGTGTTTTCAGAAATCAAGTAAGTCAAAGAAGAAATGGTTTGGCAAGCAACAACGACAGGATGTGGATTCCACTTTGGAAAATGCCAGAGCTCTTTCTCCTCCTCCTCTACCAGAAGAAATGAACCTAATTGAAACGGAAAATGTGCAGAATATTCACACTTACTCTCCGCCAGTTGCTGATGTTGCAGCAGCTGAGCCTACTCTTCCTGTTGTCCAGAGCACGCATGAGGTTGTTGAAATTGCTAAGCCGAATAAGTTTCCTGGAAAATCAGAGGAAGAAGCATCTGCAATCATGATTCAGACAGCTTTCCGAGGATACCTGGTATGTGCTGTGCAATCTTTTTTGAAGATTGTCAATATTTGTGCTGTCTTGTGAAGGTTGAGCAATGAATGGACTTCATAAGCAGTGGTCTTACATTGATTCTTTTATCTGCTGTCAGGCAAGAAGAGCTTTGCGTGCTTTAAGAGGGTTGGTCAGGCTTAAATCACTCATGGAAGGGCCTACAGTGAAACGACAAGCCACACATACTCTCCGGTGTATGCAGACTCTTGCTCGTGTACAGACTCAAATTCACATACGAAGAATGAAAATGTCAGAGGAGAACCAGGCATTGCAGAGACAACTTCTACAGAAACATGCAAAGGAACTCGAGACGTTGCGGGTCTGTCCTGGTTCCCATAATTCTGATATATCTTTTAATTTCCCCACTCGATTAGACCCATCTTTGTCGAGCACTTCATTTTGCAAGGGGTTTCGATGCCAAAAACTATCAGGAAGACTTCAGTTTTTTTCATCCAGCTGCAACATAATATTAGACACTTAACATGCCTTGACTGTTTTTGCTGAATGTTATCCTTTGGATGTTGTAACAGATGGGAGACGAATGGGATGACAGTCTACAGTCAAAGGAACAGATTGAAACTAGTCTGTTAAACAAATATGAGGCAGCACTGAGAAGGGAAAGAGCTATGGCTTATTCTTTCTCTCATCAGGTGACCAACTCCTCCAATTAATTCTTATGCCTTTCAGTGAATCATTCTGATTCTGATGATTTTAGATCTTGTTATCCAAGCCTGTTAAAATTTCGGTAAAGTAATCATTGCTTCGCCAGAGATAACTAGCTATTAGTTCAGATAGAACAGTGGATTATATATTTGTATCGAACCATGGTGATATTCATTCTAACCATTATCAGGACTAACTGTATGTCAGGGATTGTGACAAAATGGGTATTGCTCTGCTGAAATTTGATTTATCATGTCCGACTCTAACCCCCGTGAATTCAAATTTACAGAAAACCTGGAAGAATTCTTCAAGATCGGCACCCCCAATGTTCATGAATGCTGGAAATCCCTCCTGGGGTTGGAGCTGGTTGGAAAGATGGATGGCAGCTCATCCATGGGAGAATCGGACAGAGAAAGAACACAATCAGCATTCTTCTACGAAGAGTGCAAGCCGCAGTATTGCTGGGGAAATCAGCAGGTCATATGCTCGCTACCAACTCAATTCTGATAAACTCTCACCGAAAGAAAATGACAAGTCGAGCCAACAGTCGCCTTCAACTCCTTCGAAGCCAGTTTCTGCTGTTGTTGCCAGAAAACTGAAGTCAGCAAGCCCAAGGAGCAGCATTGTGGTGCCTGATGACGATGCTAGAAGCATGACCAGCATGCAGTCAGATCGACATAGAAGGCATAGCACTGGAGGATCATCAGTACGAGATGACGAGAGCCTAGGAAGCTGTGCCTCAGTTCCAAGTTACATGGTACCAACAGAATCTGCAAGGGCCAAGTCTCGGTTGCAAAGCCCTCTGGGAATGGAGAAGAATGGGACACCGGAAAAGGAAAAGAGTCCCTTGGCAACTGCAAAGAAACGGCTTTCATACCCGCCTTCACCAGCCAAACCAAGGCGACATTCTGGTCCTCCAAAGGTGGAAACCAATCTCATTGCTGAAAATAGCGTGACTGTCGGAGAGGGCATTTAGTTAAGTAAGGGAAGCAATTGTTTCTTCTCTCGCGAGGCTGAGAAAACTGGGAAAAGTAAGGATCATTACATTTCAAAGCCTTCTCTTACACAAGTATTGATTGATTGATTGATTGATTG
>NBIL01027244.1:0-16521 GCA_002752925.1 Viola pubescens var. scabriuscula
ACTTTCTATCAAAAATTATGAAAACGCCATCGTTCTGAATAAATATATATAAATTTGAATTGATTAATTAATTATGATATATATATATTATAGTTTCGTTTGTAAGAAAAATCATTAATATTAATTACTATCTTCCATCCATAAAAAAAGTTGAGAACATTTATTAAAAGGAAAAAAAGATATAAAACAACCCTGAACTTTAATGTATTGATTAATCGCAACMCTTAACTTTTTTTTTGTTTAATTAACCCCCTGGTCACTTGCCACGCTGCAGCTTGATGACATGGCTAGCTGATGTGGCAAGGTTGGAGTTGATGCCATGACACTTAACGTTGCCATGTTAGCACAAAGTAACGGAGGGTTGTGATTAAATAAAAAAAATAAAGTTCAAGGTGTTTTAAATACCTCAATAGTTAAAAGGTTGCGATTAAATAAAACATTAAAGTTCAGGGATATTTTAACCATTTTCGCCCATTAAATAATCACTCTTTTTTTTATTAGATTTTTTTATGGCAACAAATGAACAAATTAAGATAATTCTCTCGTTTTTCTTTATCCTTGTTTTTTGAACGAATACTTCATTTTTATTCTTTAATTTTTTTTTTCCATCTGAAGATTAATTTAAAAAATTATAGATAGATAATTAATCAATCAGGATCAATTTTATTCTAAAGAAAAAAGTTCAACATGAGGGAAAATAGATCAACCAGAATTTCAGACTAGTTTACAATTCAATTAACACTTAAACCAATTTCTACCTATCTCAAATTATCCAAATTTAATAATTCATTTTCCTTTGATTTCAAGTAATCTGAAATTAGCAGCTTTAACAACAATCAATTTCTTTTATTTTTATCATAAAAACCAAAATTAATAACACATGCACCAATTTTGTGTTCTAATCTTTGATCCACTTGCATGCGCAATTAACAATCAGTAATCAAGTTTTAATCTACTCTTTGCATGTCAATGTTCATCACAACACCAACGGAGCACCATCAAGAGCATGTTGTAGATGAAAGTATCAATTATAAGTAAACAATTAAGTAAACTAACCTTGGATTTTGAGCATAGATCCTTCCTTCCCCCTTTTCCCTTTCTTGCTTATGGCCCAAGAACAATAACAAGAACGAACAAGAAGGAAGGGAACTGATCTGACGTTGAAATGCTTGCGTTTATTATATATAAAATTTGAATGGGGTCATCAACCCCACTCAACATAACATGACTTTGTCCATGTTTTGTTAGATTTCTCGGGTGAACTTATTGTGGGACTATGCTTTTCCGCACTTCTACTGACTAAAGATCCAAGAATTGGTTAGCTACTGATGTCTTTATGAGAGAGGAGAAGCAGCAAAATAAAATTGTCATTCTATAATGCATGGAATTCATCCAATAGTAAACATGGAAAGGCTACACGAAGTTGTAACACAACGTGCAAGTTGCAAGCAGTACAAAAATCAGTGAATAACCTTCAATAACATTTCATCGTAAAACGATCTATGTTAAGAAGGCAAGTCGATTTACAGCCAGAAAGACATCAGCTTTCTTTTTCTTGAGAAGTACAAAGGGCATAGCAAAATGGCAATGAAAGAAAGGGGAAAACGAGGCAAAGAGGTGTGGAGCTTCTACTAAAATGGCAACAAGTGTAGAAGTAGAACTTCATTATTTAAATCCCTTTCATAGACAGTCAAGGGAAACAAAACCTTGCAAGTTTCTCATTTGCCATCTAGATGACAACATCCATAGTACCTAATGCACAACATATACAAAAACAAGCATGTGATACACATGTTATCGTGCGGAAGAACTTACATCACCGACGCATTTTGGGTCCTATTGCCCTCTAGGAGCTGCATCTTTGTCCAGGAACCATCTTAGCTCCCCTTCCGGTGAAACCAATTGAACAGGCAGCACAACAGAGTTTTGATCATGCCCCAGTGCAGAACGGACTGGACCAGCTTTACCAGCCCCGCATACCACAAGTGCAATATTAGCAGATGAATTGATAACAGGGAAGGTGAAGGTAATTCTCTCAGGTGGGGGCTTTGGTGAGTCCTTAATGTAGGTGACCCATTTTTCATTTTCCTTCATAAGGGGATGCCCGGGAAACAAAGAAGCCACGTGTCCATCTGGACCCATACCCAGCAGCATGAGATCAAACTTGGGGAATTCACTAACTGATGATTTGGCTAACACCCCAGTGTGAACCAAATGTCTGAGACAGGTATCATAATCATCAGCGGCACCCTCAGCTGACAGAGCATCATTTATGGCATAAACATTACCAGGGAGAATTGGTGCCTACCAAGAATACAGAAACAGTTAAAGGAGGTTTTATCTTGTCAAAGAATATGATGAATATTAAAATGGAAAGCAAAGGCTTCAAGCTAAATTTGATTGATTATACATCAATACACATCTTTTATAAAAATAACAAGACAAATGAGATCCTAAAATGATCAAGTTCTTAATAATGCTAATGAAAAACACCAGTATCAAGTTTTAAAATTAGGTTAATTGAAGAGCCTAGATAACACGTACATTGTATTCACACTTCAATGAGTTTATTTTCTTACTCTTCACAAAAAGACACCAACGAGGTGTGATTCCTGGCAAAGGCAGCTTAAGTTTTCCACAATGGTTCCGTTCTAAATCGTTTGAGGAGCCGTCTCATAACTTTGCAAAATGATTTTCTTAAAAGAAGTGTGAACTGTCAAAAAATGCCTCGCTGACTTTCTGAGTTGGTAAATAAGTCATGCGGATACTTTAGAATTAAATGCCAAGCAAGCTGCTTCAAAGATGATTTTTTAACCAAATCCAAAAAAGATGTTTTGTGCTTTTACATAAACAACATACTTAATATTGGTACTAGGAACAAAAATGGAATCAACAAACATATACTTCCTTTTGAATGAATAACAATTATCTTTCAGAAGTAAACACAAAATAGATCATCACAGAGCATGGGCTTACTGCTATCAACTAGATCTTCTAAAGAATACCTATTCCAATGGGTTTTTAGGTAGTTATGTCACATTGAGAAAGATCAGGCTCTCAAAACTAAGGTCTCTATTTTCATTAGGAGAAATCTTGAGGCTATTTCATTTTCAGAAGATTAGAGATTGTTTGCTTACCTTGAAAATGTACTCCAGGCTTGTAGACAAATAAAAACCCTCCCTTTCATCCTAAATGTTCATGAAGTGAGAAGGCCATGCAAGGGATTGTCAGCTAAATATGAACACTTGAGCTTGGATTCCAACTTTGAAGTTCAGAATCTTCATTACATTTCAAGGTCCAAAATTGGTTTTCTACCAGTTAGATTATTTTGTGGATGAGCGGATGCATATTGAATCAAACAAACTTCGAAATCTCTGAGTGATAAAATTGCAGTGAGGACTAATAACAGAACTTATGAGTTTCTCATTTTGACGGTAATGCACACGTCATCATTATCTCCATCCATTTCAGCAGTGATTAACCGCAATTATTGGGCAAACTTTTATCCTTCCTCCCCACAGCAGTTTAAGACCCTCCTTTGGTAAGGTTAATCTTCATATCCTTAAGTGATAAGAGTCTTGTAGTCTTGTTTCATGACCAAGAAGGAACAGTTGACATAAGGAACATAAAGGAGTGGCATAAGGCTTGCGTCCTCAGAATATCTCGTATTTACACCCCACAATCTAGATCTCTAAGAGTTGCATTGGTACAGTCACCAAGATTCACATGTCCCTCAGCAAGCCCAAGTGAGTTCAGTATCGGTAGTAGTAAATGGGCTGGGGCTCTAGAGTCTAGCCATATGTAAGCCATTGGCTAGCACTGTGGTTTTCTTTCCTATCTAGTAAAGCCGACTCAACTTCTTTTGAGGTTTATATCCAATCGCATTTTATACAAAGTACTACAGTAAAACATTCAAGGGTTAGCTGGTTTAAATTGCTTTCGAACATTCTTCGTATCTGAAAGCACAGTTCTATTACCTGATCAGCCATTCTAAATTTCTAACGAGTACAAAGGAGGCACTGGAACTGGTCTGGGGTAATTGTTTGTCATGTTCAGTATCTTATTTGTTCTCAGGAAACTAAGTATAGGTATATCTGGTTCTGGCCCCGGCCTTTTCTTTCGCCGACACAATTGATTCGTCATCATGGGTCACCAGCTTGCTTGCCTCAATCAATTTGATTGCTTTAACCAGTCATGCTATGGAGAATTCCCATGGAGAGCCAACAACTTCATGGCCCAGATCGCGGTGATTCTTATTGACGAAGTCTATCTTTGATTGTTCTTCTCGGTTCTTTAAGGGGATGGGTATGAAAGGGATGTTTAACCGTGAGGGAAGTAGCTAACAGATTACCCCCAGCTAAAATCCCTAAAAGGCTGGCTTCTTCATCCAATAGGAAAATGAGAATACCCCTAGCTAAAGTCCCTAAAAGGCCGGCTTCTTCATCCGATAGGAAAATGAGTCTAAAGGATGACTCTTCCCAAGTCATCACCGGGCTTAAAAACATTCTTGTCCCAAATAGGAACCAGCTATATTGAGGAGATTTGGAAGAAAATCACCATGAAGAGAAAATTCTCAGGAATGAAGGAGACTACTCTAATAACTTCAATGTAAATACAATATCCCATAAATACTTTCAAACAGGTTGATATCAATAGGATTGGATGGTCACCCATCATAAGATCTCAGAGCAGCACCGGATATCAGAATGCACTATGGAGATGGAATATGCATTTGCCAGCAGGTAAAATCTGGTCTTTAACTACAACCAGTGCTTGGAATCACATTTGTCTCAAGAAGACAAGGGTTGGTTGGTATTTTCTACCAAATATTGTGAGCCTGGTTGCATATCCCTGGATGCAGTTTCTTCAAATGGATGGACATCCCATAGAGATGGCTAAACTTAATTGGGAGGAGTATCGTCACTCCTTGCATGTTGTGTGGTCACCATCTATAGTTTAAACATCCCTCTCTCTTCTCTACTTGCTTATTAATTGAACAAGTTTGGAAAAACAAATATATCAATATGCAACATCCGCAGGGTTCACAGTGAAGAATTTGGAGCTAACTGGGTCAAGAATAAATAAATGAAATCCTTCTTCCTCGTAAGAGTAGGTTGGGCCACATAGATGTACCAAATTTGGGGAGAATGGAATTCGATTATCCAGCACTAGCAGTAATCCAAATCAAACAGAAAGATGTGCAGGCACTCTTATAAAAGATCAACAGATTGTACTTTTAAGGTAAGAACACGAAGGAGAGGAGAGGAAAAGAAGATTTAAAGATGAAATACCCGGGAGAGGAAGCCATCAAAAGCGAGTTTGTAATTACTGTCCGCATGATCTTTGGGGACAACTCTCTCGTCCGCCCAGAAGACATGCCATTTCGACCAGTCTATGGAATCAAGGTAAGGTGGCTCCACTAATTTCCTGAACAAAAGTGATAAAAAAATTCAAAAAAATGGGAAAAACCCCATCATCAAAAACAAACATGGTAGTAAACAAGCACAAGATCAGATCGGATTGGATTGAAAAGAGTCACCTGAGCGATTTGATGAGCGATCCCCCGGACAGAACGACAGTGAAAGAACCTCTCTCTTGCGCAAACTTATGGGACAAATCAGCGGTGTATCTGGCAAGGGAAACAGCCAAATCCTCCTCCGTGTCAAACACTTGCACCACCTGCTTCTTAGTGGCGTCGGTTGCCATGGAAGCCATAGGTTTTGCGCAACCGAGTCTAAGAGAAGGAGTGGCGGAGAAAGCTAAGGTCTTGAAATTGAATTTGAATGGGAGAGAAGGAGGGATGGCGGGGGCGTAAGATTTGTGTAAGCTTGAACACAGAGAAAGGCGCAAAGAGAGGGATGAAGAAGAAAAAGAAATTGCCATATATATTGAAAAAAAAGGAACTTTTTTGGAAACGGGAGTGAGTAAGAAGGGTAGGGAAGAGTTGAAGAGGAAACTGGAAACTGGAAACTGGTAACCGGTAAGTGGTAACCGGTGATCGGAGTGACGTAATTATTTTTCACCTTTCCTTGTTAGATGAGGTGGCGCAATATGGCGGCATTACATATGTTTATTGCCACCACGAGTAATTAATTATAAAATATATAAAATATATTCAGCGTGTCATGTTATTTCGTTCACTCAATAAAAAAAATAATACTAGGTTGGTTGAAATTGGTAGGTTGAGGAGAAAAAGAAATGTGTTATTTACAAAAATGGCACTGCACATATTTTTTTTCCACCTCAACTCACCCATTCAACCTACCAATTTCAACCTATATATCATTTCCCATAAAAAAAAACTACACTTTTTTTTTTTTTTAGAGTTGGTGGTTACATATTAGAAGGTTTTAAGTTTTGAATTTTAAAATAAAAATAAATCTAGGTAGCAATGAGATAAATTCCAAATAGATTCATTTATATGTAATCATTTTATTAGTTTGGGTGCACGCCTAGTTAGAGTACCAGGTATACTATATAATTTTTCCATTTCCACATTTTTAAACTACATCGAAAACTCTATAGTTTACGTACTTAACCCATGCAATTTAAAATTTTATAATATCAACTACATAGTTACAATTTTAATATTTTTAATGGTTATAAAACTTAAATAAATAGTAATAAATAACAACATTTTATGAAATTTGGTAAAAAAATGTAATAAATATAGTGGACTTAAAATAATGAGAAAAAATTATGTTTTATTTTCAATTTGTTTTTAAATATGTTTCTTTTTAATATTTTAAAAAATATTTCTTATTTATTTTTTCATTTTGTTCAGTAGAGCGTAGATATGATCATTGGTCACAGTACTCTTCGGTGTTAAAAGGTGTTGCTCCCGTAAATATGCAAGGATTCTCCTCTAATTTTTTCTTCAACATGACCAGTCATGTTTAAGAAATCTGAGCCATTCAAAACAAATGAACGGATGAGATTAAAAGTTAAACAACTAATAAAATTTTGCTGACGTGGCTAACAGTGGAATTACAAGCCACCGAAACGAGAGACCAGAGAACAGAAAGAAGAACCCTAATGGAGTGAAGAACGATTTGCAAAGAATGAATATGGATGATTCACGGTGAGATGACCCTTTCCTTTTACTCACTGATATATTGCTTGATTTTGCTATTTGTAATCATTTTCTTAATTTGGATATTATCTTCAGTGAATTCTATGGACATATCAGTCGTGCAAATTAACCTGCTGTAACAACGGGAAATATGGACAATCGGGGTATTTGCGCCCATTGCTTAGAGCCATAGCAATTTGCCTTGTCGCTACTACTGTCGTGGCTGCGCATCCATATTTTAGTAATTTTTTTCGAACTATGTATTTGATTTTGAAATTTCAGTACATTTAGTTTTATTTTATATTTTGCCAATAATACAAGAGAATAAGGCAACTGACATGGAAGAATTGTGTTAAATTTCTTTATTAAGTTAGTTTTGTGTGTGTTGTGTCTTCGTTCAGATGAAAATAGGGGGCAAAGAGCTGGTTTCGCTGATATTTATAAGGTATGCTTGCCATTCTCAATACTCTCTGTCATGTTTTTATTCCATTGTCATATAGTGAAAGAGGTTTTGGTATCTTTCAGTTGCTGGCATGAAAATTGGAGAAGCCAACAAAGAGATGGTGTAGAGAATTAAGGAATAGACATAGCTTCAAAAGTGGTTCAGCAGAGAGACTAGTAATGAAAAGATCAAAGAGGTGTTGATAGCTTTTGTCGCAGTCATGGCTGTTTACTACAGGTTTTTTTTAGCTATTAGGCATTCTTCTTTTAATTTGCATATTGGGTACTTAATTTGATTTTGAATTATGGCATGCCTATGTATGTTTATTCCTTCAGGGTGCAAGGTGTCCTTGGCAGAAATGTCCAAAGCTCTTTTCTTTTCACTACGTGTTGCAGTGAATGTTCTTTTTTTGTTTATTATTGCTTGATTTCAGATCTCTTTTTTTCTTTATAGTGGAAAAATATTGCATAATGTTTAGTGGTGGTAATTGATTTTGTTTGTTGTTTTGCAGGTTGGGTAAGAGTTTTGGGCAAGATGGGTTTATAATACTTTGTGGCATGATTCTGTATGGCATGTGCACAAGATTAGATATGCGCAAAATCATAATTTGCTATGATACAAAATCTTATGAGATTAAGATTTGCATCCTGATTATCTTTTGTTGTGCTTGCAGGTAAATTGTAGGTTATGGGTTGTTTTTGCTTGCTATATTCCCCAAATAGGAAACATGTTTGAC
This sequence comes from Viola pubescens var. scabriuscula, assembly GCA_002752925.1. Lineage (NCBI taxonomy): Eukaryota > Viridiplantae > Streptophyta > Magnoliopsida > Malpighiales > Violaceae > Viola > Viola pubescens. The sequence continues at coordinate 8,251 of NBIL01027244.1, forward strand.
ATTGATTGCATTGCTTATATCTCCTGATCGTAAGCAATGTTTGACAGATAGTATTATACTTCCTTTGAAGTTTTCAACTTGCCTCCTTTGATCCCAGCAAGAAGAAGAAGAAGGTTATCATATAGAACACTGTTAATGAATCTGTGAAAAAACTGGTTGAGAAAACTGAATAATTGACAAGTACCTATATCTATTTGGTATTGAGTTTAATTCTTGGTATTGAGCTTCGTCTCCGGGACTGATTGAACAGAATCACCTACCTTTTTCTTCATTTACGTTATCTAAGCCTGGAAGTTCACATCATTTTGTCATCTTTCTCCTAGATGATGTTGGCCATTTAATAGCAACGCAATTGCTGAACAAGTCTAAGTCTGGGGTTGACTCGAACACACCTGGAATTTAAAAAATTGAATATAAAAGAACATTTGAGCTTCAGAGTTTGAGGTATTTATACAAATATAAAACTTTTGTTTCCATCTTATTATGTTTGTAAATAGTAAATCAATTTTGCAGTTCAACAATCACAGTAATTTTTATAATTTGGAGGTAAAATTACAAAAAAAAAATCATGTTTTTGCAATGATAGGCACAAATAAGACACAAGTTAAAGTACATCCACCCTGCCATATAGTTAGTAGTTACAATAGAGTGTTACCCGATAGGCTAAACATCTATTTTAGTCCTTATGTTTGCTCAAAATTTTAAAATAAATTCTCACGTTTACCTTTGGTTGAAATTGATTCTTATATTTACACAATTGATCAAAATCAGTCTAATTTATTTAATTAATTAGTTTTTATTTTTGAAAATTAACTAAAGTGCACGAAGGAAAAGATGAGAAATTTAATGAGGGAAAGAAAATGAGAAGAGAGTAAGGAAATTTCTAGAGAAATTCATTTATATACAAGGGAAAATGAAGAAAATTTTAATATTTATGTATGACAACATGGATGGAAAAGAAAGAAAATTTAATTATTTTTACCACTTTACCCTTATAACAAATTACTAGCTATATTCAATTAGATTGAAATTGAGTAACTTTATTTTGCACTTTTTTTTCTTAACAAAAAAATTAAAAAAGAAAATCTACTTTAGTCATTCAAAAATTCCAAAATTATATCTTGCAAACCAAATCAGTCATTCAAACTCAAGAAAATATACTATGGGATGTCATTTTTTGGGCTGTTTTAGTCAGAATTTGGGGCTATTTTGGGCCTGATTTTAAGTCTCGGGTATGACGGTGATTTTGGTGGTTGGGATTGGGTTGGAGGTGATGGCGGTTGTGATGGGTTTGTGGTGATTAATGGCGGCTAATGTGGCATTTGGATTTAGGAGTGATGGGATTTGGATACTGGGCAGTGGTTGTGATGAAGGAGAGGGTGAGGTGGTTGTGGCGGAGAAGAAGGTTAGAGGAGGTGGGTGGTATTGAAGTGATGACCAGGGATAATAATGGAATAATTTTTTATTTCCTTTTGATTCCTTTCTTTTCCTTCCACTATTTTGTGAGCTCGAAAGGAAATTTTTACAATTTATTTCCTTCGGATTCCATTGCATTCCCTTTCATTCTCTTGCACTTTTTTTTTCCATACAAAAGAAAATTTTAAAAAATTTCTTTCCCTTCCATTCCTTTCCATCCTAATCCTTGTTCCATAGGCTAAAAAAAAGGAGATTAAACTCTTCTTCTATCTCTCTATCTATTGCCCAACAAGAACCCAACTTTTTTTCTCTCTCTTTAGATCTGCAAGTGATCTAACATAACCCTTCAATCAACAGTTCCATGACCGGCTCCGCTACCATCTTTGCACAGCTTCTTACTGCAATAACAATCACATCCGTAGAAACGGTTGGACGACAAAGTGATACTGAAAATCGCATTTCGATCCAACAGTATATGTGGAGCCAAATAAATTTAGGTTTTGTATAATTATCCGTGGGAATTAAACAAAAGAAAATAGCTCATTCTTTGGGTGGTGAATGTGTTCCTGAGCTGAAAATTGGAAGTGGATGCATTGATGATTTAGGGTGCGATATTGATAAGCATGGGTATGGTTTGGATTTCGGGTTTTTGAAATGAATTTTGTAATATGAGAAGAGTGTTTTGTTAAGTACTGTAATAGATAGAGACATGGAGGAAGGAGAGTTGAATTTTGATCTTTTTTTGTGCAGAGGAGGAGAATGGTGAAGGAAAAGGAAGGGGGTGACGATGATATGTTGGTGTGGGGTTCATATGGGTAGGAAGATTTTTTATTTTTATTTTGAATTATTAATAAAGAAAAAATATTTTGTAGAATTTGTTGAATATAAAAATTGATTTAATTAAATTAATTGGACTAATTCTGGTCATATATATAAACGTGAGGATCAATTTCAGCCATTAATAAATATGAGGATTAATTTCAAAATTTTAGACAAATATAAGGATTAAAATAAGTGTTTAGCCGTTATGATATTAGCTTGCAATTGTTCAATCAAATAATTTTAGTCGTTGCTCGCTGATCATTCTAACATATTTGTAATTTTCTTTCTCAAATATTATAGGCAATCCCTTTTACAGAACTCTTTACCAATCTGGTAGTTTGTCTTGGGCCAGCCGAGGATGAGTATTTCTACTCTCACACAAGTGGTGGTCTTTGGATTGCATGCATGGTCCGAAAAGATTGTAGTTGGTTATTTTGGCTCTTAATGTAGGTACAAGCGGTGTGTGCTAAGTTATTTTGCTCAAAACTTCCTCTAAAGGACTGTGTTGGTTTCTCAGTTACTCATGGCTCACTCGAGTGTATTATGACAGACAGACATTTGTTAGTTCTGCTGTCTCTGGACTTCTGCAGAAAAAATGTATACACTACCTAATTGTCAAGTTACTACTAATTCAATAAAGGCTTTTAGTTTTATCACTCCCACGGATGGCTTTCAATTTGGCATTATGTGAAGACTAAATAAATAAGTGAATTTTGATTAATTCAATTCGCTTCTTTTATGTATTTTTCATAACTACTTCGATTACTTGTACTATAGATAATGAATCGATAGAGAGATAAAAAAATATAAAAGATGATAAATAAATAAAGTATTTTCTACGACCATGAGTTTTTTAAAGAAAATAATATTCCAATGACAAAGTTCAATCATATGAAAAAACAACATGGAGAAGAGAAACCAATAACCTTATTATATTTCTCAAACTCTTCATTTGGTGGCCCATCGGCTAATTGATGTAGCCCTATTTCTAAACTTTAATGATATTCATGATAAGGTTAAGTTCAAATAAATAGCAAAGGAAGGTTAATAATAGTACTACTAATAATTTCTTGGTGTTTTTCTTTTCCATATTTTATGACGAGAGGGAGCGGTGAGATTCGGTTAATAAACGATTATTAATGTGCAAAATTATAACTTAATTTTTTACCGCAATTAGGGTTAATTATATGTGCAAAAGTACAACTTTATCCTTTATAAACAGTTATCGTAAATAGTTACGTAGCGGCGGCGGTAGGATTAAGTGTACCGCGCTAGGTTGGACTTGAAGAAGAATATGTTGTTGGGGAGAGTGACAAACTTAACCTTGTAACCAAACATAAGAAGAGGTAAGGAAGTGTATAATAGGAAGGTATCAACGGCGTGGGAGGGCAACAGAAGCGAAAATGCAGATCTTCGTGAAAACCCTGACTGGGAAGACCATAACCCTAGAGGTCGAATCCAGCGACACCATCGACAATGTCAAGGCCAAGATCCAGGACAAGGAAGGTAAGCCTTTTTTCTTCTTTTCTTTTCCCCTTTCCTTCTATACTTCTTTTTGTTTGGCTTTTCAAATAAAATGTTAAACGGGTGATGATCTTCCCTTCCCAGGTATCCCTCCGGATCAGCAAAGGCTCATCTTCGCAGGAAAGCAGCTCGAGGATGGCCGCACTCTTGCCGACTACAACATCCAGAAAGGTGTGTTTCTGCTGAAAAATGGCTTCTTTTTACTTTTTGGATTTATTTGAAAAGATGGGTGTTCTTCATTTATACACGTTGCTGCTTTTTATGCAGAGTCAACCCTTCACTTGGTTCTTAGGCTTCGTGGTGGGATCATTGAGCCATCTTTGATGGCCTTGGCCAGGAAGTTTAACCAGGAGAAGATGATCTGCCGAAAGTAAGTTTATAGTGATGTCCTTGCCCATTCTTCTCCTTTTTTGTTGCCTGACCTCCATTTCGTTTCTGTATTTTTTCTTATTTGGTTCATTTTACTGTATCATGGGCTTTATTTTTTGGTTTTTGAACATTGTGTCTACTCTGAATCCTGTCCTGCATATTTGATTTCTTATCACCAGTGACAAAAAATAACTGTGTTACATTCTCCTAGATGCTCACCTGCTTCTTGGTTTTCATGTTCTTGTGCTTTCCAATCAATTCCATCTAGTTATCTGGTTTATTCTTGAGTTGGTACCAGGAAGTTATTTTTGAGTGGTTAACGAGAATTCACATGATCTGGTAGTTAGGTGGTTATGTAGATGTTGCACATTTCAGTCTTACGAGTTTAAGGGATCTCTACCATGCTACCGGATATTGTTTTGGCATTTAGAAATCGGTGGTATCTTACTGATACAATAGTATGCAGAATCTAAGTAGATTGGTATTCTAAGTAGTTAGGCATCGTTGTAGTGGATGGCCTGCGTGTATAGTATTCACTGATGTTTCATAATGGATGACGCAGGTGCTATGCACGTCTCCATCCTCGTGCTGTGAACTGCAGGAAAAAGAAGTGTGGTCACAGCAACCAGGTAAAGTTTGTCTCAGTAATGAAACTGACTGTCAACGCATTTCCATTGTTATCTTGCATTTTGCTTTTGTAACTATTTAACTCTCTTTTTATTATCCCTATCGCAGCTGAGGCCAAAGAAGAAGATTAAGTAGGATGCTTACTCTGGAGAGCGATCCTGGACTTTTTTAACATTGGTTTCTGGAAATTTGCTTTGATAATGGTGGCATCAAAACTTATGCTGTTTTTTAGGTTTTGGCTTTCCATGTTGTGCCATGGTATACTTTAACATTTAGATGTTAATAAATTATTTATTATCGGTCCTTTTATCCAAAACAATTTTGTTTTATGATCTGGGTGAGCTATCGGCTCGCGATTGGACTGGTTCCAAAGCCGAAATGGTTACCGTAGGTTTTTCTTCTTTTTTCCTTTTTCTTGAAGCAAATTCTAAGAGCAATACACGGATTACAAATTTTGCTCTTAGTTTTGAGATGGCTGCTTGGATGGTTGAGCTCCATAAACACATCAAGAAATGGCAATTTAGATCCAGAAAAAAAGGAAAAAGAAAAGTTAAGCAAACCTCGTCAATTTAGATGGTTTCCAATTTGCACAGAATCACAAATACTGTACAGAGAAGATTCCTTTTACAACTGTTCCCCTCTCATATGTGTTGAAGACGGAAACAAAAGCCGATGTGATTATTGTTGTGTACTCGCTTATTCCTAGGATCATTACCTTGTCTGGAAAATGTTTTGAACCATTTTCCCGGGAGATTCGCTCGCTGCATATTCTAGTTGAAGCAACTCATCTGAACTCAGGCGCCAACCGAGTGCACCCAAATTTTCCTCAGCTTGTTTGACGGACTTAACTCCAGGAATAGGAATGGTACCTTTGCAGATGCACCAGTTTATCGCAACCTGCCAACAAAATTGCTCGCATCTAAGCACATGTATACATTTGCTGGAACGATTCGCAGGGTGGAAGGAGGTTGTTTTGTTTATATATGAGAAGAAACACCTAAAAGAGCTGAAAACAAACCTGTGGAAGCGTTTTACGCCTTCTTCGTGCAATTTCTCCTAGCGTGCTCAGTAAAGGCACCAAACCAGGAAGAATTCGCCTGAATAGCAGCGCACTGTAAATGAAAGAACCAAAGTTACTCTGGAAACACCAAACTCAACTTGTTTCTACTTCTATGACAAATCATGAAAAGATCATGAAATGCATGGATGTATATCATATTATATACCGTGGCCCTACTGGAAGTCTAGATGATGTATATTTCCCGGTAAGCATGCCAAGTCCTAAAGGACTATAAGCGATAATGCGGATTCCCAAAGTGTCGCAAATACTCTTCATCTCCTTTTGATCTTCTCCCATGCTTAGCAAAGAAAATTGTACCTGAGATCAGCATGTTCTTGAATGTCATATCAACTATAGTAGTAGTAATTAAAACACATCACCGATGCTTGTTCTTCTTCCAAAATCATTTCTAACGGCATTTGGTTCCAGCTAAATATGAAATTTACGAGTAAGGGGCCATTTTTTTTATTAGAGGTGGGTAGGAGGTAAGGTTTTTAAATGGTCCTACGTTCAAACTGTGTAAATTCCCTGAATGGTTTAATAAATCAAAAGGAACCAAAAGCGCAGGCGCAAATGAAACTCATGCAGAGGAACTTGCACAGAAAGAAGGAATGGAGGAGACAGTAACGAACAACATCTTTGTACCTGAGCTGAGCATAGGGGCACTCCACGGGCTCTAAGGTAGTCATGTATCTTTACAAGCTGCTTTGGTCCATAATTGCTCACTCCAACTGCACGAACTAGACCCTAAATAACACCACCTGTGAGTTTAAATGTCGAATTTTCGGAGGGCATTTAGACTTGATAAAAACTGTATAAAAAGTACTTGTGATTAGACAAAACCTGTTAAAGGAAAATAATGTGTCACTCAAAAAGCCAGGTAACCTTCATAAGTAATTACTAGGAGTATTAGTTTCGCACATGAAAGGTACAACTGCTTTCTCACTCTCATAGTAGAGCTTATGCTTGTATGAACAACACAGCGCACATCATACAATAAGCTTTGCGCAAAACTACACCATTTTCTTTTTCATTCCTTCCGATAAACAATCTACTTATAGCGGATTCATTCAAGTACAGTCTTTGAGCAGCATTTTCAGGCAACCACAAGAATTGTATGATGTGAAGAAAGTAAATTATGATAACCTGCTCGTACATTGCCACTAAACCATCCCAGAGAGCTAACTCTTGTAGAGGAGCATAGTTTGCAGTTGACCAATGTAACTGCCCAATGCCTATCTGCTCAAGTTGCAGCCTTTCCAATGATGCCCTGAGAGACCAATTAATACGGTCAAATTTCAGGCATTATCTTGCTGATCAAATCAAACTCATCAGACCATGGAGAGGATTGAAGATTAAGATGAGGAAGCTTACTTGCAAGCTTTTACGAACTGGCCTGGCGTTAGACGCCATGGGTAAGCAGCAAACTTCGTAGCAATCACAATGTCATCTCTTGTCCGTTTTCCTGAGAACAAATTACATTCCATGTGTTTGTGGATATGATTCTGTGAGATTTTTTTCATCATCAGTAAGGAGCTAAGCGCACTACTAGTTCATCATTGTATTCTCCTAATGAGCTGATCTCTTATCCCCAATTATCCTGATTTTGTTAGATACACCTGATGCATCTAGAGCATCATTCGCCCACAGCGTGAGTACAAAACCTATAATTATCCCTAATTCTATGATTTCACAACTACACTACATCAAGAATAAACTCTCAATTTAAGGTAATAAAAAAGGTAGAGGATTCAAGAAATTGGGATGATGCATGGATGATGACCTTCAAGTTGTGAGATGAAGCTGCCAAGAAGCTTTTCGCTTTGGCCATTGAGCTTGCCAGTGCCGTAGGAATCAGCAGTGTCAAAGAGGTTGATGCCATTCTGGACAGCAAGATTGAAAGTTTGTTGAAGCTGGGTGTCCATAGATTCTTGATATCCCCAAAGAAGCTGGTTGCCCCATGCCCATGTCCCAAAACCCATTGGAGACACACTCATTGGACCCATCTTAACCTGCAACAGCATACATATAATATAATAACAAATCATATACTCCATATCAGAACCATTTGATTGATGCAAAGAAAATTGAAGAGTGAAAAATGAAAAACGAAAGAAAAATTAAGGGCAAATTAAAGATAAAAAAAGTACCTTCTGCCATGGCCAGAAAGGAGGGAACTTGATGAGAGGGTTGAATGATTGGGTTGAAGAGGTAAGATTGCAGGCAACAGCGGCAACAATGGTGTAATTTGCTGCCATAAGTATAAACTTAAGAGAGTTGAGAGACTTGCAAATCAGAGCAAGGAAAACTAGACGTAGTTGTCAGTTTCCTGTTATGTGGTGAAGAATGAACGGATAAAATGAAAAGAAAAATCGTGACAGCTGTGGGATTTGAACCCACGCCCTTTCGGACCAGAGCCTAAATCTGGCGCCTTAGACCACTCGGCCAAACTG
>NBIL01027246.1:0-15568 GCA_002752925.1 Viola pubescens var. scabriuscula
AAAAATGCAAACAAACCAAACATGTGAAATAATAAAAAAAGGGCCAAGATTGGCCATCTTCTCTTCTTCCCTTGGGCCCAAAATTGGCCGGCCATCTTCTCTTCTTCCCTTGGGCCAAAATTGGCCCATTTAAAACCAAACTAAACCACCAGCCCAACCCATATTTCATCATTTTCTTTTACCCACCAAACAAATGAAACAAATAACCCGAACTATCGCAATAACGGGTAAAAAATGAAGAAAAATACTAACAAAGGAAATATGATTGATATTAAAAGTTGACAACAGGATAAATGAGATAATGCGGGAATGTCATGACAAAATGTCAAAAATCGGATAGCAACACAACCCATTCGGCGTGCCTCAATCATAAACAAGCTTTTCTAAACCCCTACTCCTTTTTTTTGATTATTTGCTTGCTTTGCTATTATTATTACTTTGTTACGAGTTTAAATTTTTGAGTTTGTGTGAAATATTTTAATTATTTTTTCCAACAAACGGAAACATCGAAACATAGTTGAAATTGGATTAACTCTTCTTGCTCAATCTCACATGCCCCAAACTTATTGGGATTTTGCCTGTGAAACAGCCGTCTTTCTCATTAACCGTCAACCTTCCCGTGTCTTGGACAATACTTCTCGTTTCCAAAAATTATTTAATCAATCGCTAATTTCTCATTCCTCAAAATTTTTTAGTTGTGCGTGCTACCCTCTTTTACGTCCGTACAATAAACATAAACTCGATTTCCGTGCTGTTCAGTGTCTTTTCCTCGGGTATAGTCCTAGTCATCATGGCTATCGGTGTCTTGATTTACGATCTAATAGAATGTACATCGCTCGTCATGTGGTCTTTCATGAATCCATCTTCCCTTATGCTCAATCCAGTTTTGTGTCGTCTCCTACTTCTGCTTCTGATTCTTATTGTGTCTTGCCTAGTCCCTCTCTATCCCATGTCCAGCCCATTTCCCCTTCTGGTTCCAACCCACAGGCAGCGGCCCAGGTGCACCCCGCGGAGAGCCCTCACTCTGGTTCAAATCCGGGGGCTCCCTTGATTGTTTCCTCCTCGGCCCAACAAAATTCGGCCCATCCTGATAACCCTCTTAACCCATTCACTGAGCCCGTCTCGGCCCCACCTACTCGCACCCATCCTATGTTGCTACGATCTCAACGCAAACCAAACCCCAAAAACCTCCATCATACATATCTTTCTCCTGCTTCCGAGATTGAACCCACCTCTTTTACCACAGCCAATAGTGATCCCACGTGGCGTTCTGTGATGCGTGCAGAGTTTGCAGCCCTGCAACACAATCGTACGTGGCAACTTGTTCCCTTTCATCCGTCCATGAATGTAGTTGGCTGCCGGTGGGTTTATAAGATTAAGCGCCATTCTGATGGTGCTGTAGAATGGTACAAAGCCCGCCTAGTTGCCAAGGGCTATCACCAGCAGGCGGGTCTTGATTTCGATGAGACTTTTTCTCCGGTGGTTAAACCAACGACAATCCGTGTTGTCTTATCTCTTGTGCTTTCTTTTGGTTGGGAGGTTCACCAATTGTATGTTCAAAACGCCTATCTGAACGGTTATTTATCGGAGACAGTTTATATGCACCAGCCACCAGGCTTCCGTGATCAATCTCGTCCTCATGATGTTTGCCTTATCCGGAAGTCTCTCTATGGCCTTAAACAGTCACCACGGCCTTGGTATTCACCCCTCACCTCTTTTCTCGTCAGCTTAGGGTTTCGGAATTCCATGTTTGATTCTTCCTTGTTTCTCTATCATTTGGGTGCTGCTACTGTTTATCTCCTTGTCTATATCGACGACATCCTTGTTACTAGTAGTGATGCTTATTTGGTTCAACGCATTATTGCCTCCTAGGGTGCTGAATTTCATATTCGGGACTTGGGTCGTTTGTCTTATTTTTTGGGCATTGAGGCTTCCTGGACATCTTCTGGTTTATTCTTGTGTCAGCAACGGTATACTCGTGAGTTAGTACGTAAGGTTGGCATGACTGACATTAAAGCCACCAGCACCACGTCCTCTACTGTTCGCCAAGTCTCTCCTGACAACACTGCTTTCCATGATCCCACACTCTTTCGTAATATTGTTGGTTCTTTGTTATATTTGGGTATGACCACACCCGATCTGACTTATGCAGTTCATCAGGTGTGCCAACATATGCACTCACCCACAGTCTATCATTGGCTATGGTGAAGCACATCCTGCACTATCTCGCTGGTACCTTATCTTTGGGGTTTTTTCTAAAATCGGGTTCCACTACTGTCCATGTCTATACGGATGCTGACTGGGCTGGTGATTTAGCGGATAGAAAATCAACCGGTGCTTTTCTTTCTTTTCTCAGTGATAATTTGGCCTCTTGGCTATCCAAGAAACAACGCACAGTTGCCCGCTCCTCTAGTGAAGCTGAATACAAGGCGCTTGCCGATGGTACGGCTGAAGCTTTGTGGATTGGTCGCCTTGTTGCTGAACTCACCTCCCAACAGTTTGACCCTCCTACATTATGGTGTGATAATTTGAGTGCTAAATCTATTGCCTTTAATCCTGTTTTTCATGCTCGTACGAAGCATATAGAGATTGATTATCATTTCGTCCGTGATGTGGTCACAAAGGGTGAAGTTCGGGTTTGTTACATTCCAACTGAGGATCAATTAGCCGATGTGCTCACTAAACCGCTTTCTACCAGCCGTTTTCGTCTTATTCGCTCCAAACTGAACCTCAGCTTGTCTCCCGTTTCAGTTTGCGGGGGGTGTTAGACAAGTCTGCTGCGCGTGCTGCAACTTGTGCTCCTACTCTAGTGGAACTGCCTTCCTAGTATTTAGCTAAGACATGTGTTCTTTATCAATAACTGCTGTATTTTATTATTTGTAAAACTCTGATGTATATCCTCAGTAGTTATTTAACTTACAGTTGAGGAAACTACTGTATATATATCAACATCAATATAAGGCAGTGTAGTAATGTGTTTTGCAATTTCATACTTCTTTGTTCCTTTAAGTTCTTTAAAACAAAACGAGGAAATGAGTAAACAAACAAGAACTGAGCTTCCCCGACCTCAAAGTGGTTGGGCGAGTCTGATACGCGAACGGGGTTCGGGGAAGCAAAAAAGGAAAATCAATAAAAGAAATCGGTCTGGGAAGGAGGTGAAGAGACGATGCAGATGCAGGGAAAGGAGGAAAAGAAAAAAAAGAAAAAGAAAAAGAAAGAAAAAGCAGAAAAAGGAAAACCTACTCGAGCGATTTGTGCTATGAAATAGTGTCCTTTGAAATAGAGTCTCCTTCCATAAAAAATTAAAAGATCTAAATGGTAGGTTTATCTTTAGGGTTTTAATCTGAGAGTTAAAATTGTTTGATTTGTAACGGTAGGCTCAGATTAAAGAGTTGTTGGGAGAATACTAAGTGTGTTTGATTACAAAGATAATGGCATCCGGCTCATCCGGCACGAATAGAAATACGAAGAAAAATATAATGGTACGAGAATAAATAAAGAATAAAATACAGCTAAAAATAAAATAAAATAAAATAAAAGGGATGGATAGATAAATAATACGAATATACCAATAGTAATAATAATAATAATACCATTTTAAAAATAATAATAATAATAATAAAATAAATAGCTAAATAAAATAATCATTCGAGTAAAATTATAANAAAAAATAATAATAATAATAAAATAAATAGCTAAATAAAATAATCATTCGAGTAAAATTATAAAATGACGAGTGAAAAATGCTAGACAAAAATAACGAAAACGTCGATAAAAAAACAGTCTAATGCAAATGATAAAAATGTTAAAAAAGAAAGTGATGATGATAATTAGCCTTTTAATTTTGTGAAAATTAGGATGCCAACACGAGGACGAAGAAGGAATCAGGTGTGTGACTCAAACAACGATTGAAATCCAGAAGGAGGGTGTGGTTGAAATGAGGAATCGAGGAAGAAGGAAGGGGGCTGGTAGCTTAGGCTTTGGGGTTGGCTGCTACAACTGTTGGTTGACTTGTTTGTCTCATGTTTGGGTTTAGTTTAGGAAGGATTAGGAGCAAGACAACGGTGTATATGTATATATTTATAGAAAAAAAAGTAAAATTCAGCCGTCGGATAAACCACTACATTTATAATTGAGTCAAATAAGTCACTGCATTTATCCATTTGGTTTACATTAGCCACTCATTCCTAAATATAGTTATACTTTGTTTGGATACATCGTAACTTCGTAAGACTATGCTTACATGGTATTTTTTTTTTAAATGACATGGCATAAAAACCATGCCCAACATTCATTTTTACAATTGAAAAATAAAAAGTTGGATCAAAATATTCAAAAATAAAAAATCAAGCGAAATTAAAATAATATTCTCTTTTCTAGCGATAAAATATCAAGTAAGATCAAAATAATAAACCACTATTTTTGTGTACTCAATTTTATTTATTTGTTTAGTTTTTTTTGACACGTCGATTTTTTATATTTTTATTTTTAAATTTAATTTTTAAGTCAGCATAACCGTTGTTTTTTTAGATGCCAAATAAAGTATAACTATTTTTAGGAAAGAGTGGCTAATGTAGATCAAGTGTGGATAAATGCAGTGGCTTATTTGGCTCAATTATAAATGTAGTGGTTTATCCTGACATATGATACAAATGCAGAGGTGAAATTTACCATTTTTTCTATATTTATATATATAGAGTGAATTGTGACGGGCTGCGGGTCTAAAGTTAGAAGGTTCGGCTCGGGCTGGGTCAAAATTTTAGAGGTCGTAGTGCATCCATTAAGCATAGGCCCGACCTATCCCGACGGACCGTTTAGCAGGTCTAGTGATGATGTATCGGTACTTGCTTACGTGGATTTTTTTAATAATAAAAATCCTAAAACTTAAAAAAATACCAAAAATAATTAAAAATAATGTACCAATTTAAAAAAATAATCTCGAACTTTCAAAAAGGGAAATTTTTTGGAAAAGAATTAAAGTAATACAAAAATCAATTAGAATAGAAAAATATTAGAAACATTAAAAAATATAATAATAAATAAATAAATATACCAAAAACGCATAAAAAATTAAAAATACAATAAATTTCTTGAACTTAAAAAAACAGAAATTTTCTAGAACTAAAAAATAATAATACAAAATAAAATTATAGGAAGAAATAAAAAAATAAAAAAATCATAAGAAAATAACAAAAAGATGTTTTGAACGATATTAAAAATAATTGAAATTTAAAATTTTGGATATGAAAGAAAACAAAAAAAAATAGAGATCATTTTTTTATAGAATTTCTAATAATTCAAAGAAAATAATTCCAGAACTAATCCTATAAAAAAATTATGGAACTTTTTACTACGTCTTTAGTTAATTTTTAGACACTGATGTCATCCACTTATAATACGTCACTTGGTAATTTATTTTAGCAGGTTATTAGGTAAATAATGGAAAAAATTTAATATGGGAAGTTAGAGAATTATTTTATTTCCCTTTTTGAATTCCAATTAACATAATTGTAAAAGTAAAACAGATTTAGTTTATGGAAATAACATTAAAGATAGATTGAAATGTGTGTGCATGAAACACTTGCACACTGTTAGAAACTTAGAATTACCGAACTCCCACCAACGAAAAGGAATATGATTAAAGGGATTTAATGCAAATGATTTGTGATAGTTAAATTAAGGGTAACAAGGTAAAGAAGTCACTTTTTCAATTAGGAAATAAAAGAGAATAATTTAATTTATTTAAAAATGGAAACTAAACCAAGTAAAATGTTCATTAGCCTAAGTCACACCAAAAAAAAATCATGATTAAAGGAGATCAAATCAATTTCAATCAGTATTACACAGAGCAAAAAAGCGGCACCCAACTACACACATTTGCGTCTTTGGGCATGTCGTACGAAATCACCTGCTGCTCCTCCAAGCCTCCAAACACATGACGATTAATGTAGAATCCAGCCATAGGATTAGTTAAAACTTCTTCCACATATTCAGCCACCGTGATTGAACCACCTCGAAATTGGAAAAAGCATCAATAAAGAAGGATCAAATCCCAAATTCCTGCTTATACTCACATCAGTCAAACGATTCCAGTCTCTAAAATATAAATAGTCTTTTTATGGTTTTGTTAATTACTCCTCTGATGTAATTAGGACTGGAATCGTTCCACTAATGTGAGGACCGGGGACCGGAGTGGAGAAGGTGATGCCGTGTACTCCCCTCAAGAATTTGGCCTTTCATTTGTCTAACAAGGCCGCGGCGCTTATTAGTGCCACGAAATGTGTGCGAAATTATTACAGATGATGATGCTACGGGGTAGCGCCACGATATAAGTGTCATCAAATGCACATTTTGTCGTTGTGCCCCTAATATAGTGACGCACTTCAACGTTACAAGCTTGGGATTGTTACGCTATGTTAGCGACGCTGCCAGTGCGTCACTAGCCCATACTTGTGACGCACTTTTGCGTTGCTATAGGGAAAAAAGTACATCGCTACACGCGTGGAATTTTTCTTTTCCTAAAAAAAAAATCATACTAATGATATTTTCTATTACATATTATCTTATATTATAAAATCCATTTAATAAAATTAAAAGAATGATAGACCCGCGAATGATGAGTAAAGTGGAAGAGTAGCATCCAATAATGTCCCCAGAAGGCACAAATAGTGAAAGGTACAGTACATGCATATAAGAGTTAAAATATAGCAGCAATGTTGGAAAGAGTGAAAGAAAGAGACTTTTCTGATGCAGCTGTCTTTGTTTTAGATTTAAGGGTCTCTGGAGAAACTGGAACCACAGAGAAAATAGCACTGTTGTAAAGTCATGTTTTGCGATTCGAATTCCTCGCAAGGGCTAATAAAAATGCCGCCTCAATCGCCAGGCAAAATACTTTTAATAATAATAAGAAGCACGTTTTTAATCTCTATTTGATCATTATTGTTATCTTTTTTTTTGAATATTTTGGTCAGTCAACCACGTCTCATGTTGATTTAGAGATGCTAGCATCTAGGGTTGAGAAAATAATGAACAATTCAATGGGTCATTCCAAGATTTCGTTTTCTAGAATTCAATTTACTGTTTTCTTTTCCACTGTTAAATTTGTTGTTGATTCTTTGTAGGGTCCATCAGTCAATGAGTGAACTTTAAGTAATCAAGAAGAATTCTATAGGCACTGAAGTGATAGATAGTAAGCACTATTTATTATGAGTTGATTTCCAGGATGGCGTTTGCTTTATAAGCCATTACCTATTTTTTAATGATATTTTTGTTTTCCATGTTGAAATGCATTTTGCCTATTAACAGGGAAAAAAAATCTCAAATTAAGTATTTTAATTTTTTTTACCAAAGAAATTACACAGTACTGCTCTATTCATTGGACAAGACGCGAGTTCCTCGTTAAATTTGGGACATTGTGTTGAGATGTAACTATTGGTACATGCAGATGTAAGTTACTTGTAATAATAAATATTAGTTTCTACTTAAGTATTTCAGATCTCTACTTCCATGCAATCTAAACTCATTTTGTTACTTTTATTTCAATGGTGTACTCACTGCTATGTAAGGGAAAAAATGCATATTGTCAATGCAAGCTCACCTAGAAACACTACATGCTATCACCCAACATTTGGTGTCACCTTGTTATAATCTCGGGTAGCATTTGAATGACAAAATGTTATTTCCCCTAGAGAGTGATTCCTAAAAAAGTGATCGGGGAAAGGTTAAATTCTTATATTTTGTTAATATTTAAGTTTCCTAGAAAATTAACGTTCTTATGTTTGTTTTATTGTCAGTAATCCTAAGAGAAGATAAGAAAATTATACTTTATCCTCGAAGAATAATCATTTATTTAATTTAACTCAATTTAGTTTTATGTTTATATAAAATTTAGTTAAGATGATCTCATATAATGTATAATAGATAATAACTTCAAGATATTAACATGGTTGAAGATGGTAAATTACTTTTTACTAAAAAAATCTCTTTTATTTTTTTATCATTTAGAAAAAATTAACTAAAAATTTACTAAACACAATGTCAAGTTATTGTTTTGAATAAATAATAATGAAATATATTACATTATTTAACCTATTATAGACTAACACAAATTAATTACATTAAATTATATTATTGGTTTGGATAAATTAATAATTAAAATAATTTTTATAATTAAATATTATCAATTATGAAAATAATTTATTTTTTTATGTCGAAAAGAATACGAAAATAAATTGCATAAATAATAACTTTAATTATTGATTAAAATGTGAATAACTCAAATATAGAGGTTAAAAAAATAGCTATATAAGAGGTATGCAAATAATTTTATAAAGTGTAACTTTTCTTACACTCGGGAAAGTGAGATTCTTCGCCTCTTACTTTGGGAGTCACTTTCCCTCATTTTGGAGAAAACGGTCAAAAAAAAAAGTTAAATTCTCAATAGTCTAATTTTCCATGTGTCAACCAAGTACACAAAAAAAACTTAAAATTTTACTTTCTAAAGTTACTTTTCTATAATCTTTTTATTTATTTTCATATGCAAAATTTCCGGTAGCAATCATTTCACAAGTATCCTGAATGATATTCTATAATTATTACTTTGACAAGTCATAATTAGTATATTATTCCATTTGATATGTATTTAGTGTTGAAAAATTACTCATAAGGTAGTATTTTAATATTTGTTTTAATAAATATCACAAATAGTTTTATTGAAAGAATATAAAAGAATTATCTTTTCCACAATTTTATCCTTAAATAAATAACTTTTTGCCTATTTTTTTTTTCGAAAAAAATGTCGTTTTTATCATTTTTAATATATTGGGGAATCAAAATTAGTGTTAATTGAGCGTAGTTAATAAAGTGATAGAGAACAATTGACTATAAGCACATCAAAAACAGTAATTAATCATTACCTTGAGTGTTTTGAAGTGAATTGAGAATCATTTTTTTAAAGATAGAGAGTAGTTTCTTACCGAATACATGTAGAGGATAGAATGATTAGAATATGTTTTTTATTTTTTTTTATTTTTTTTTGGTGTGTGGAGTAAATTGTGATGAATGATTAGAATCCATGTATAATATATAGATAGGTACAGGACACACTCCTCCTGCTGTCTTCAATTTGGTGCCGTGTTGTAAGCAGAATAATTTTCACCTTCCTTGACAATTTGTTTAACCACTTGGCTGTTCATGTTTATGGATTGGAGACAATACATTTCAGCTCCCAAGTCCCAAGTCCCAAGTATATGATTCCCAATGATGCCTTTTCTTTTTTCTCTCTCCATTATTTTCCTCTTTGAAGGCCTTTAGTATTTTCCTAGCTAGACTTTTAAGGAAGTTGAGTGGAAACTTCTATTTTGAGTTTACTTGTACAAGCTGCACTTCTTTTGAAAAGTTGCTACTTAGGCATAGCATTGTAGGTAAAGCTAGCTAGTGCCTAGCTAGTGGTACATATAAATATGTGCTCATGTGTTTTGTCATGTATTAAACTCATGCTGCAATTGTAGTTATGGCATCTTTAAGCAAAAACATTAACTCAAGTAGTTGTAGTGATCAAGATGATGTTGTTGGTGATCTTAGGAGAGGACCATGGACTCTGGAAGAAGACACCCTCCTCCTCAATTATATCGCTCGGCACGGCGAGGGTCGATGGAATCTGCTGGCTAAACGTGCAGGTAATTAAGAATCAAATTCTTACGTCCTTTTACCATTTTGGAACAATTTCAGCTAGCATTTCTTGTGTTGCTTCTTAATACTAACTAATTTGTGTTAATTGGTTGAAAAATTAAAAGGGCTAAGGAGAACAGGCAAGAGTTGCAGGCTGAGATGGTTAAACTATCTTAAACCAGATGTGAAGCGAGGAAATCTTACTCCCCAGGAGCAGCTCTTGATTCTTGACCTTCATTCCAAGTGGGGCAACAGGTTTGTTAATTATTTATTAGGATACGTACGACTAAAATACGCTTTGCGAGAAATCTCAATTAAGAGCCTGCACGACATGCCCCTTATTTCGCTTTGGAATCAAAATGGAACTTTTCCTGTTGAAGTTCTCCCTTTTTTTTATGTCATGTGGCACAACTGAACCAAAGAAGTAGAGTTTCAATTTGGCACTAATTCTTGAAAACAACAGTTGGGCGGCCACTTTTGATGTTTCTTGGAAAAAAAGTTGTCACTTTTGCTTATCCTGCTTGGTTTCATGATATAGGTGGTCCAAGATTGCACAGCATTTGCCAGGGAGGACAGATAATGAAATTAAAAACTATTGGAGAACCAGAGTGCAAAAACAAGCTCGACATCTTAACATAGATCCTAATAGCACAGCATTTCAGGACATAATCAGGTGCTTTTGGATCCCAAGACTGGTTCAAAAGATACAAAACTCTGCTCCTAGTTCCTCTGCCTCCATTTTATCTCAAAACCCAACAAATATTCCTCATCATCAGCCCATCAATAATTATCCAACACCACCGCCACCAGTTGCACGAAATCTTGAAGAAGTTCCAAGAATTCAAATCTTGGAGCAGAATTCAGACTCTGATCACTGCGCAAGTTCCTGCATTTCTTCTAATTCTACAGATCAGTCAGTGAATATCTCTCATCAATTGTCTCACTTCTCATCAGAAGTTCCATGTTATGTTGACAGTAACTGCTATGACATGGAAGCCATCAGTCTGGTGGGCCTCGATGGAGGATTTGGAACTCCAGGCCCAGCTGCCGATTGCCACGTGGCGGGAAGCAATTGGGGTGTATATGATTTTGGTGATACTGTGTGGAACATGGATGAACTGTGGCAGTTCAGGAATTTACAGGAAAGGCAAAACTGAAGGTCTTTGGTCTTTCTTTTTTCCTTAGGGGTAGTCCACATTTGTTTAGCATATGTGACACTTTTCTATTTTTCTACACTTTATTGCAATTGTTAATTAATCTTGCACACCAAATGCTAAATAGCAACTTGGATCCAAGTCTTTAGATAAGTTTTTATACATCACAAAGACATTTCCAAAGACTGATATTTTCTTGTTCTTTTTCCTATATTTTGGCTATATTTGTACATAATTTATTATTATTTCGTTTTGGTTACGTGGTTGATCTGCAAACCATAGAATTGTTATGGTATGTACTATCTCCTCCGGTTTTTTTAATTGATTATTTAATAAAAAATTCAGCTATTAATATAATAATTATTTTTAGTTGAAAATTATGAAAAAGATAACATAGTGTCGCAATTGTTGAAAATATGAAGAGAAATAAAAAATGGCTCCCCTCCAGTTTCCAATTCCTCAATTTCCCAACGGTGCTTTACTGGATACATGACACCAAACGTGGAAAAAATCTAACGGTTGGGAAGGCATTTATTCCATTAACTTTTTTGGGTCCAATTACTCAATTAAATTTATGTTAACAAAAACATTTTATATTTTTAGGAATAAAAATTGTCATTTTTAGAGTAAATAAAATGAACGAATTAATTATTCATTTTCACTTTTCAAGATAATTACTCTTAATTATTCTATAATTGACAAAAAACGTTACAATTTGATTGGCCGATTATTTTTGAAAATGACAAGTCATTTTTTGGAAGAAAAAATATTGCAATTTGGTTGGACGAAAATTGACAAGTAATGATTTCCTTGGTTCTTGAAAATACTGCAAAAATGACAACTACAAAAACTTGGAGGGAAGGCTTGTTTGGTATCGTTTATGTTTATGATTTTCTGTTTTTTTACTGACTTTTAAAACAAAAACAAAAAATAAGAAACTACTTTTTTTTTGTTTTTAAAATTGTGTTTCTATTTTCATAAATTGTTCACTAAATTTTTTTTTTTTACCAAACACGTTCTATGTTTTTCTTTTAGAAAAAAAAACAAAAAACCAGAAAAAAAACGATAACGAATAAGAATAAAATAAAAAAACTTCAATTGAGAACTGAAACGAATTTATATATATATATCAAATTTTTTCTAATCATTTCGTACGAAAATGTAACAACATTCCACCATTTTGTTTAGTTGTTAACATGCCCGTTAGCTCTTTTTCATATGACTTTTATCTCCAACAGTTATAATATAGGTTTATATAAAATATATATTATAATAAAATAAAATTAAACAATCCCATATTATATTTGTTTAAAAATAAATAAAAAATAAAAAAATTGGTTGTTTTAAAATGTTAGTTACCGAAAAT
The DNA here is from genome assembly GCA_002752925.1 of Viola pubescens var. scabriuscula. Lineage (NCBI taxonomy): Eukaryota > Viridiplantae > Streptophyta > Magnoliopsida > Malpighiales > Violaceae > Viola > Viola pubescens. The sequence continues at coordinate 12,190 of NBIL01027246.1, forward strand.
GTTGAAAAGATATGTATAGTAGTGTTTTTTATAACCCTAGGATTTACTTACCCATCCAACAAAAAAATTATATAGTGTACTCAGTAAAATAGGTATTTACGAGTTGGTACCCTACTCGGGTATCAAGTTTGATTGGTTCTGTTCCGGTCGTTGATTTTTTTACCCAGTCAAATCGGGTACCTGTTTAACCGGGTACCCAATTGAATTGTATTAGATCGGTTAATGTTAAATATGAGTTTGAGATTAAAATTTTGAATTTTTACAATTGGATTGGTTTTATCAATCGGGTTATTCTTGTAATTGAGTTCGGTTTTACTAGTTTGTCATTTTTTATGAGCTCATTTTTATATGAATTAATGGTTTTGTAATTCATTATTTAATATAAAATTGACTAAATTAACATTAAAAAAATAATTGTATAAACAATTATATTCAAAATGACTAAATTAATTTAAAAATTTATAAATAAGGTAGTTTTAAAAAATTACCGATTACACAAAAATATATTAATACTTATTATTACATTTTACGCTAAAACTTTTCATATCACGAAAGAGTCAATTCATATGAGTAAAATCTAGTATACTTAAATGATAATCTTCATTTAATACACATGTAGAAAAAATCGGTACAAATTTGACTTTATCATCTTTATGAATTTAAAATAGTTTTCAATTTGCTCGATGCAAACTCCATATGTTTCAGAGACCGTATTGTTGACGATTTGAATTTCACCGAGTATCAGTTTATTTTCCAATAATTACATGATATGTTTCTCGTAAAACGCTTGGTATAAATACTTATACAACATATAAGAAAATACATCATTCAATCATTAACCAAATAAGAATATTAAAAAATTGTTAACTTTAGTACGTATACTTAATAAAAATGTTACTCACCAAAAACTTATACATGACATACATGCAACAATAGTATATTCAGTAGCTTAATGAGTTTACAAAATTCGTTACTTGAACTAAAAGTTTTTAGTAAGTTCATGTTGATGACTTATATAATGACTTAGTTCATTAAGTTTTGTAAGTCATCAACATGTATATGAAGAAAACTTTTTAATTTTGAGAAAAAGGATTACAAAAATTAATGAAGTCATTAACATGAACTTACTACAGTATAGAAATTTACTTAAATATAATAATTACAAGATTATATAATGCTCGAATTAAATATTAGTTAGTATATATAACATTTACTTTTTCAATAGACGTATTTATATATATAATTATTAAACAAAATTTCTAAAATAAATTCATACTCTATGATATCAATGTAAAATTAATAAACAAAATCTATAAAAATAATTCATAGATATCAATCTAATGTGTATATGTAGTACGTTTATTTTGAAAATTAATGAGTAATTAAGGACTATTAATTATATAATATAAGTAATTTTCTCATTATTGTGTATGTATATTGTTAATTAATGGGGTATTTAATTACTATTGATTAATTGTATGAGTTATTCAACCATTTATTTAAATGTACATTGTATAATAAACAATTTAAATATAACAACTATTATACAAATAATGGAAATTAAATTTCCGACGGAATGTGCCTAATTAGCGACAAACTTCTTTGTCGAAAATGGTGAGATGCATTTTCGATGGAATATCCGTCGAAAAACTTCCATTTGTTTCGACGGACAACGCTGAAATAGTGACTAAGAATGCCTAAACCCCAAACCCTAAACCCTAAATGGAATGTGCCTAAATAGTGATGGAGGTCACCGTCGGAAATGGTAAGATCCATTTTCGATTGAATAACCGTCGAAAAACCTCCATCTATTTCAACGGACAACGACGTCGAAATTAGTTTTCCCTCTTCGACAGCTGCGTCCGTTGAGACATAAGAAATATTTTCAACAGCCTTGCTGTCGAAGGCTGTATTTGACAGCTATGTCTGCCGGAATTTAAGAGGTTCATCGATGGCCTTTCTCCTCGAAGGAATTCCTCTAATATCGACGACTTTCGATCAAAAAATTAACACATTTTCGATGAGTTTAGTGGTCGAAAAGCTTTTTACGGAATTTTCCCTCGGAAAGGTTTCACGCTAAGTTGGGGCGCAAATATTTTTTTGTTAGTGCCAAAATATTTCGATAGATTAAAGTCGGTCGAAAGAGTTTCGATGGACTTTTCCCTCGAAAGTGTTTCGCGCTAATTTGGGGAGCTAATGTTTTTTGGTTAGCACCAGAATATTTCGACGGACCATCCGTCGAAACACGTTATTGACGGAAATGGCCGTCGATATGGAGACCATTTCTATCGTTAACATTAGAGTAGATTTTTTTTTATTTATAAAAAAAAAATAGGTTTCGACGGCAAAAATGGTTTCGTCAGTGATCGCCAATTTTTTTTTGTAGTGGATATAATCTTTCTATTTTATTAAAGATGATGGTGGCCATTTGTTTCCTTGAAACACCAAAAGTGAGTTTATTTTGTAGAATATTACACTAAACACTAAAACTTCTTTGGCGGTGAAGCTTTTTGCGGGAAAAAAATGGGAAATTAATTGTTTTTAGTTGTATAATGAAAACGTGGAAGTAAGGCTGTGCAAAAAATTCGAAACCTAAAAATCCGAAACCCAAAAATCCAAACTGAACCAGTTGAGAACCAATCTGAAAATTTTGGTACCCAAATTGAAAGAGGGCAAAAGAAACCCGATCCGAAATTAAACCGAATTTTTGTTTGAGTATAGGGTACCAGATTCGAAAGCAATTGGATATCCGAATAACCCGAATTGAACCAATCTGAATTTAAATTGATTTAAACCGATCCGAAAAACCCAATATAAAAAACTCTAATTAAGAACTCAATCTACATTGACCCAATTTTATTATAATAGAGAGTAAATAAATATTTTTAATTTACGATTTATAAACACACATATTATCACTATTGATACATAACTTAAGCATTGCATTCTACTAATTTTTTTGGGCTTGTACTTATTATATACTAGTTATATTTATTTTTTTAATGATTTTTATTTATTTATGCTTGGACTAGTAACATATGAAAACTATATAATAATTATTCATATATTTGATTAAAATAATTAACTAAAGTTAAAATGCATATATTTATTTAGTTTTTATTATACATATTGAATTTATTTATAATTGACTAATCACGTTTCATCATTAATAACTAATGAATGCCTAAAATATATTGTGATTTATCTATTTACTATTTAATTATTTACAAGTTTAAAACTCGCACGTTATGTGATTGAATTAGATATTTTTTGATAAATAAATATACTAAAAAACTACACATCATTTTTAAATTTTATATTAAATAATGAATTACAAAAATATTAATTCATAAAAAATGAGCTCATAAAAAATGACCAA
>NBIL01027275.1:0-11952 GCA_002752925.1 Viola pubescens var. scabriuscula
GCAAGAAAAGATGGAACGAACTGGAGAAAAAGAAGAGGGGGAGGACGAATGGGGAAGGGAATACTGGTTAGAAGAGGAAATTACAGAATTGTGTGTAGGTTAAACGGTGAAGAAATTACACTGCTGCTGCAGGACGGTGAAGAAAAAAACGAGGAAAGAAAGAAAGAGAGGTGGAAGCGGTGGCTAGGTTTTGTTAATTGAATTGAAAAGGAGAAATGACGAACAGAAACTTAAACGGGTCAGACGGGTTGACCCTTGACCCGTCGGGTCCGACCCGTATCTGACCCGTTATTTAGCGGGTCGAAAAAGAATGACTCGGCGGGTCAAATTGAGGGTCGGGTAAGGGTCGACCCATTTTGACACCCCTACTTAAGAGCCAATTTTTCAATATGTTCTAAATTATCAAAATGTAACCAGCCATTAAGATGCTCAATGTCTGGGGTTACTTGAGATAACGCCTTGTGGATTTTGGCTTTAGACTTGGTTCTGATGTTGCCCAATTGCTCCATCTCCACCCGTTGTGGTCTGCTAAAAGGCTTTGTTCTAGGGACATGCTCTTTGGTGACTAGAGTATTGATGGGTGTCGAGGCCACCAAAGATAAATTTACAAGTTCAACTTATCAATACCTGCAAAAGCTTGTAGATAATGGTAAGAGGATCGATCCACAGAGAGTAGTTAGACTTAATACAAGACAAAAGACCAGATTTAATTACTTCTACGAATGGGGGGGGTTTAAAGCTAAAAACTATAAACTATACAAAACAAAAAACTATCTTGGTCAAGGGCGAGAGTACCCTTGATCAAGACACAGATTAGAAGGCTATCTTGGCCAAGGACGAGAGTATCCTTGGTCAAGACGCAGATCAGAAGGGAAAATCAAATATGAGAAGAATTCCTAGTAAAGGCATGGTAAGCAATGAGATATGAGTTGCAATCATGGACGCAATGGTTTTCATCTTCGATCCACAAAGTTGCTATAGGATTAAGAACCACTTAATCCATATCTTCCCTCCTTTATCAACATCACCCCAGGGCCATATGTGCGTAGGAATGGTGATGCCTTACCAAGCCAGCACCTTGCTGGTTAAAGGGTTTACAGGCCTGGCAGATAGTTGAGTAGGGGAAGACAACTCCAGACTAGTTTCCACGGGCGTGAGTCGGGTCTGGTTCTGATTAACCTTTCCCCCTACCATTCACAATCTCTTGCAATTACATAGGAGTCTACTTCGATCCCTTTGGCCGATAATACACAACCAAAGGAAATGACAGTAGTGTGATCTGCTAAATCATAGATTAGCTACTTCTAAAACCAAACAGAAAACACATAAGATGAAGTGCGAGGTCAATTAAATACAGATTCAAAAGATTAGTAAGATCATTTAGGTCTCATGAAAACATCATACTCATGCTTTAAATGCCTCTACTAAGAACAAGAAAGATTAGTTAGAGAAACACAAGGAGAATAAAGAAAATAATAAAACTGTATTAATATATATATAACTTTAGATCAGAATTAGAGAAGAAGAAAGAGAGCAGCAGCCTCTCTTGATTGTATTTTCATGCACCCTGTTGCCCCTCTCTCAAAGGAGCCAAGAGGCTCTTATTTATACTAAGCACTAGGTGCTCAAAACCCTAATTCTAAGAATGTAAGAGTTCTAATTAGGAAACTAGTTCTAAAATCACTTAAATAAAATATCTAATAATATCAATAAGAAGTTCTAGAATGATTCTGGATTGATTCGCATAGCTAGGCTCTCCATTGGACTTCAAACTTTAATTCGGGGGCTGCTCGTGCACACTCTGCGCGCGAAAATGTTGAATGGCTTAACTCTCAAACGGCTCTTCTGATTGGGCTAAAAGCTATCCCAAATGAAAGATAACATCCGAAAATAGCAGAAAAGACTTTTCTCTTCTAGGTCTGGGTCTTACTGGGCCAAAATGGCTCTGTCAAAGTCGTCTGACGTATTTAAGAGTTCTTGTCAGCGTAGGACTCCTGTCAGAGAAAATGTCACTATTGCTTTTCTGACGATCCACTCATCTAAATGTCTTCAAATTTGGACCAGAGCTAGATAACATCTTGGGTTTTCCAATAGTATCTTGATCTCGCAATTTTGACACCTCCTTGGTCGAACGATCCACTCCGTTCTTCCCAGATCTGATTCTGCTAATAATTGGACTCTATTTGGCTCTTTCTTAATCAATCCCTCTCCAGCTCAGTTCTCTATAATAGTCATGGAATTCAACTGAAATCGGTAGAATTTCCATTCATAAATGCATAAAAATAAGTGGTAAAACCACTACAAATTAGGCTCAATCAAATCCCCCGCACTTAAACTATGCTTGCCCTCAAGTATAAGACACAACATACAGACACATTTAAACCAGTAACTTATAGTCGACTCAAAGAATCATCTTAACAAGGAAAACATAGAGACAATCAACTCATCAAATCCAACTGAGAATAACAAGGTCTGCTCATCTACTAAAGTCATCTCACTCATCATAACGGGATCACAGACAGCTAAAGTTTAGACTCAACAGAATTAATGGTGGAACACTATCTTTTCATAATATTTTCTATCCAACAGGTTTGTCCAAGAGATTCAAGAGTTGTCGACACAAGTAAATGCACGCACATTAAATCGTTTTGCCCACTTTTAGGTCTTTTGAAGCACTATTTCTTTTTAATTTTGATCTCTTTTCTTTTCGTGCTTTTCTTTTTCAGAGCAGCGTTTGTTCTTTTTGGGCACACCAACTCCCAGAACTTTCACTTTCTTACTTCTCTCTTTTTCTTGCAGGAAGATAAAACAATTAAAGCTCAAGTAAAGGACACCCCCAACCTAGCTTGTTCGGCCCAGTAGTAAGGGATTAGCTAGATGCACTTCGGGGAGTTTCACCTATGAAAGGGGTGATGGTGCCGAATCACCAACACCATGCAACCCCGTTGGTTCTAGGTAGTGTCCACACAACAAGCAAGAGAATATAAAGACTCTATAAGTAGTGCAGAAATTAAAGGACAAACAACTCTTGCAACATGGATAAAAACAACTTTCATGGTCAAGACAGAATTTCAACTTTCATTTGTGTTCATCCAAAAATTAACTTTAAGCTTTTGAGTCAACTGTTATAAATCCTATCATGAGAAATAAGAGCTTCGCATTTTACCTTGTTAAACCGAGATGAATCAAAATTGTTAGGCATCAAATGCATTTTGAGAGTTGAGATAAACATCAAGAAGATCATGAGTTTGGTTTACATGAAAAAATACAGACTATGCAAAAATCTAATCCTAAAAACACACAAAAATCAAAAGAAAAATCATGCAAAAATAAAACATGGACCTAAAAAAAACACACAAAACACATAAATACCCCACACACAGTTATCGGACACATTGTCCTCAATGTGAAAGAGAAGAAAGACACACAAACATAAAATAGAAAAAGAGAAACAAGAATAAGAAAGACACAACCTGGGCAAGGGCTTTAGCAAAAGTGGTGGAGAGAGAGGAGCTGGATTGGATGGGGGAAAGCATAGTCAAATCACTAGATGAGATAGATCCTGATAGCCGCATCTTGTATTGAGGTGGAAAAGCAACTTTAACTGTGGATTCAGGAAGGTGATGGTCTGGAGCAAGGAGTTCTGCAGAGAATCTGTCTCTGCTGATTGTTCTTGGCCTTGGCCAAGAATCGCGAATCGCGTTTGCCACTTGGTCCAGACTCGCTTCCTATATCAAAAAAATATTTTCTTGGCCAACAGTTTGGTCAAGAGACTGTTAGAATTAGTTTTCATTACTTATTCACCCTACACAAGAGCAAATCAAAATCAGTAGTTCCAATGAGGGAACGTGCTTTATTCAAAATAAAATAAAATAAAACAAAATAAAGAAAAAACAAGGGTTGCTTCCCAAGCAACGTCTTTGTTTATTAGTATTAGACTCGACTTTTCTAGCAGCACTCATCAACCAACCCTACAGAATGCTTTCCATGCCCAAAGTTTGATGAGAATGATCCCATTCAGTGACTGATCTTCAAGCAAGGCATTTTGCAGTGAACCAATATATGATTCAATTTCCAATTTGGGTTCCTGCAAAATAAAAAAATGGTTGTGAGTGTAGGGAGATTCAACAAAAGGATCAATAAAATCAAAGAATTTTAGAACTTCCCTTTCACACACAATCGTTGTTGGTTTCATGACTACTTCTGTCTCTTTCTCAATATTCCTCGTGCTCTCCTCTGGCTTGATGCAATGGCAATCCTCTTCAACCTTCAGCCAAGACTGTCATCTTCGTACCAAAAGTCATCTCCATCAAGACAGTCATCTTCGTCAAGGCGGTTATCTAGATCAAGACAGTTGTCTTGGTCCAGATAGTCATCTTGGTCAAGACAGGCAAGGTAGTAGTCTTGGTCAAGACTATTTGGCAAATTCGTCTCACTTGATGAATCAATGCTATCATTGGATTTCATGTTTGGCTCTGATGCATGGATGACTCCTAGCTCTTCCTCAGTCATAGGATGATGTTGAAACTCTTCTTCTGGAAGGAAGAAACAATTACTCCAAGGACTCACAAGATTGGTCTGATTGGTCTGTTTGGGCTGACTAGGTTGAGCAACCACTTCTGCCTCTAAGTCTGAACATTCGTCTTGGTTAAGACTGTAGTCTTGGTTAAAATAGTCCTTTGGGAAAAGGTAGATGTCTTGGAGAAGACAATAATCTTGGTAAGGATTGTTCGGCAGGCTTGTCTCACTAGATAAATCAACGCTATTACGGTCGCTTTGATTGGACTGACGAGGTTGAGACAAAACTTCTGCTTCCGGTTCTGGTCTCACCTCTTGTCTAAGACTTGCGTCTTGGTCAAGACAACGATCCTCTAAAAGGGTGTTGAGTTGTTCTTATATGAGTGTTGTTGTCGCCATCATTTCCTGCATACGTTGAGTGAAATTAACAGAAACAGAAGGATTTTGTTGATATTGTGGAGGCTGAAAATATTGATAATTAGGAACAGGTTGCACTCCATAGTTAAAAGTTTGTTAGTTCTATCCAGCGGGATTAAAATTTGGAGGAGTAGAGTTAGATTGAGAGAGAAAATTAGAAGAGAAAAAGTCATAATTAGCCATAGAAGAAACGAAGAATAGAAAGAGAGAAAAAAAAGAAAAGGGATAGAAGAGAAAAATCTGGAATTCTATCTTGGTCAAGATTGAACCACTCCCCGGCAACGGCGCCAAAATTTGATGGGTGTCAAGGCCACCAAAGATAAATTCATAAGTTTAACTTATCAGTACCTACAAAAGCTTGTAGATAATGCTAAGAGGATTGATCCATAGAGAGTAGTTAGACTTAATACAAGACAAAAGACCATATTTTAATACTTCTACGAATGAGGGGGTTTTAAAGCTAAAAACTATAAACTATACAAAACAAAAAAACTATCTTGGTCAAGGGCGAGAGTACCCTTGATCAAGACACAGATCAGAAGGCTATCTTGGCCAAGGACGAGAGTATCCTTGGTCAAGATGCAAATCAAAAGGGAAAATCAAATATGAGAAGAATTCCTAGTAGAGGCTTGGCAAGCAATGAGATATGAGTTGCAATCATGGACGCAATGGATTTCATCACCGATCTACAAAATTGCTATAGGATTAAGAACCACTTAATCCCTATCTTCCCTCCTTTATCAACATCACCCCAGGGCCATATGCACGTAGGAATGATGATGCCTTACTAAGCCAGCACCTTGCTGGTTAAAGGGTTTACGGGCCTGGCAGATAGTCGAGTATGGGAAGACAACTCCAGACTAGTTTCCATGGGCGTCAGTCGGGTCTAGTTCTGATTAACCTTTCCCCCTACCGTTCACAATCGCTTGCAATTGCGTAGGAGTCTACTTTGATCCCTTTGGCCGATAATCCACAACCAAAGGAAATGACAGTAGTGTCATCTGCTCAATCGTAAATTAGCTACTTCTAAAACCAAACATAAAACACATAAGATGAAGTGCGAGATCAATTAAATGCATATTCAAAAGATTAGTAAGATCATTTAGGTCTCATGCAAACATCATACTCATGCTTTAAACACCTCTACTAGTTAGAGAAACACAAGGAGAATAAAGGAAATAATAAACTATATTAATATATATAAAACTTTAGATCAGAATTAGAGAAGAAAAAAGAGAGCAGCAGCCGCTCTTGATTGTATTTTCGTGCACCCCGCTGCCCCTCTCTCAAAGGAGCCAAAAGGCTCTTATTTATACTAAGCATTAGGTGCTCAAAACCCTAATTCTAAGAAGGTAAGAGTTTTAATTAGGAAACTACTTCTAAAACCAGCGATCACTTAAATAAAATATCTAATAATATCAATAAGAAGTTCTGGAGTAATTCTAGAATGATTCACATAGCTGGGCTCTCCATTGGACTTCAAACTTCAATTCAAGGGCTGCTCGCGCACACTCTGCGCGCGAAAATGTTGAATGGCTTAACTCTCAAACGGCTCGTCTGATTGGGCTGAAACCTATCCCAAATGAAAGATAGCATCCGATAATAGCAGAAAAGGCTTTTCTATTCTAGGTCTGGGTCTTATTGGGCCAAAAAGGCTCTATCGAATTGTCTGACGCATTTAAGAGTTCTTGTCAGCGTACGACTCCTGTCAGAGAAAATGTCACCATGGATTTTATGACAATCCACTTATCTAAATGGCTTCAAATTTTGACCAGAGCTAGATAACATCTTGGGTTTTCCAGTTGTATCTTTATCTCCCAATTTGGACACCTCTTTGGTCAAGCGATCCACTCCGTTCTGCCAAGATCTGATTATGCCCAGAATTGGACTCTATTTGGCTCTTTCTTGATCAATTCCTCTTCAGTTCAGTTCTCTGCAATAGTCATGGAATTCAATTGAAATCAATAGAATTGCCATTCATAAATGCATAAGAATAAGTGGTAAAACCACTACAAATTAGGCTCAATCAAGTATGTGGATTCTTCTTGTCTTTCATGTTGACTACCATATTGGCCTTCACCTTCTTCCTCTTATACTGCAAGGGTGCCTTCTCCTTGGCTGGTGCTGCAGTACTGTCCTCTTCACTAGGCCTAGGAGATTTTTTCTTCAAACCGGCCACTGGTGGTGGCTATGTTGGGGCTTTGTCTGCCCTTCTCTTCGCCATTCTCTCTGCCCTAGGATCACCCTTGGATCCTTCTGGCCGCTTCCCCTTCACCATTCTGGACAAAGGGATGTTTTTTCGATCAGAATCTTACGGGACCTTCACGATTTTCTAGCGAGAGAGACTGAAGGTGGGGTCACTGACGGTGTCTGAGCCAGAGGTAGCTGAATCAGATACAGGGGTCTTTTCATTAGACCTAGGGTTGGTGTCGCTTGAATCTTTAGCCCCTGTTTCTTCTTCTTCTTCCTCGCCTAAGCCCAAATCTAGTTCCTCAGTCCTTTAAAGTTCATCTAGCTTCTTTGTCGTCGGATCTGGACCGGCATCAGCGACTAGCTTTTCCATGGCGTTGGAAAAGATTTCGTCATCCTCCCCTACCTCTAGTTGAATTTCTCCCTCAGGTGTCTTGGGTCTTGGGGAGTCCGTCATGGGAGCTGTGCTTGGTAGTAGAATTATAGGTTCTGGTACCGATGCTGGTGCTGGGTTCAGAAGTTCTACCGGTATGAGTTTTACAACCATGACCGTCGGGTTGCTTAAGGAAAATGGGACTTAAGTGGCGTCCTCTGGAAGTGATGGGTAGAGTATCCTACGATGAGCACTGTTCTTAGTTCTTAGCATCCTTGATGGTGGAGACAGTTTTCTTGAAGATTGAGGATGGTGAAAGGTGGAATGTGGAATGTGGAAGGTGGAAGAGAAGGAAACGTTTCAATGTTTAGGAGAGAGGGAGAGGTATTTGTTGAGAGGGAAACTAAAAAAGGTATTGTGGGTTTAGTGGGAGAGTAATTGCGTCCTTTTTATACTTTTCCATTTTAATGATGTGGCAATTTTTTTCTCTCTCCCCGCTGGAAATTCAGTCCTTGTTTCACTTGCCACTAGACTCTTCCCTAGGCCTAAGGAAGAGACCTGTGTTTCTGCCTCTGTGATCTATACACTTGTTCCAGTCAGTGGAAAACTAAAAAACTTCCATTAGTTTTATCCCCAACAAATAATAAGTTTTATTGAAAATAAATTAACTTAAAAATTAAAAGAAATGCATGGGGTTTCTCCCATGTAGTGTCCTTTTTATTGTCTTGGACTCGACACTTCTTCAATCAATTTTTAGGTGGCTGATGTACTGTGACTTGATCCACAGTGTGTTCGTTAAAATCTTCATAGAAAGGCTTTAGACGCTGCCCATTCACCTTGAAAATCCTTTTTGTCTCCAAATCCTGAATATCAACTACACCATGAGGATAAATGTCAGAAATAACATAAGGACCTGTCCATCTAGACTTAAGTTTTCTAGAAAGAATTCTAAATTTAGAACTAAACAATAATTGTTTTTGTCCAACACAAAAGTCTTTCTTTTTAATAATTCTATCATAGTAAACTTTAGCCTTGGCCTTGATGATTGCTGAATTTTCATAGGCATCATTCCTCAACTCCTCCAATTCTTAGATTTTCAACTTCCTTTGCAGACTAGCTCCTTCCATGTTCAAGTTGCATTGCTTGATAGCCCAGTAGGCCTTGTGTTCCATCTCTACTGGCAAGTGGCAGGATTTTCCATATACAAGCTTGTAGGGGTCGTTCCGATTGGAGTTTTGAAGGTTGTTTTGTATGCCCACAAGGCATCATCTAACCTTTGACTCCATTTTTTCCTCTCTGGACTTACTATCTTGGTGAGGATGATTTTAATCTCTCTATTTGAAACCTTTGATTAACCGTTGGTTTGAGGGTGGTAAGTCATTGAAACTTTATGAGTGATGTTGTACTTTCTAAATAGGGAAGCAACTACCCTATTACAGAAGTGAGTACCTCTGTCACTTATGATGGCTCTTAGCACACCAAACCTGTTCAATATATTAGTTTTCAAAAAGGAAACAATTGTCTTAGCATCATCAGCCCTTGTGACTTTAGCTTCGACCCATTTAAATAGATAATCAACTACAAGAATTATGCACATATTCTACCAAAATTAGGAAATGGACCCATGAAATTTATCCCCCAAATGCCAAATATTCCACATACTAAAATGGGAGTCAGTGGCATTTGGTTTCTAAAATTTATGCTTCCAGTCCTTAGATAGTTTGAACATTTTGTACAAAAATTATAGCTATCTTTAAACAATGAAGGCTAATAAAATCCAAACTCTAAGACTTTAAGTGCAATACGTTTTGGTCCAAATAGACCTCCACAAGCATATGAATGAAAAAATGCAAGAATTGATGGAATTTCATTCTCAAGAACACACCTTCTAATCACTTGATCTTTTCCAATGTTCCACATGTAAGGATCATCCCACACATAAAAATTAGAATCCCTCATAATTTTCTCTTTTGCATGAGAAAAGAGCTCACCTTGAAACTTACCTGTTGCTAAGAAGTTAGCAATTTTTGCGTACCAGGGACTCTTCTCTAGGGCTAGGAATAAGCTCTCGTATGGAAATTCATCTCTAACTAGGTCTAAAGATCCACCAAGATTTTGCTCAAATGATTAGCCAGTAAGTTTTCTTTGCCCTTTTTGTCTCTGATCTCAATGCCAAACCCTTGCAAAATGAGGATCCACCTGATCAACCTATGTTTTGCATCCTTCTTTGTCAAGAGATATCTCAAAGCTGCATGATTAGAAAATATAATCACCTTAGTACCAAGAAGATATGATCTAAATTTATCTAAGGCAAAAATGATAACAAATAATTCTTTTTCAATGGTTGGGTAATTTTTCTAGGCTTCGTCCAACATCCTCGAAGCATAGTAAATCACGGGAGGATATCTTCCTTGTTTCTGACCAAGGACATCCCCTACAGTAGAGTTAGATGCATCACACATAATCTCAAATGGAAAATCCCAATTGGGTGCTTGAATCACTAGTGCAGTGATCAACTTCTACTTGAGCTCGTCAAATGCGCTCTTGCAATCCTCTCTCCAAACTCAAATTCTACATCCTTCTGAACCAGTTTGCACATGGGTGCAACTATCTTTGAGAAATCCTTTATAAATCTCCTATAGAATCCTACATGACCTAGGAAAGAGCGCACTGCGCGCACACAAGGGGGATATGGCATAGACTCTATGACATTTATCCTTGCTTTGTCTACCTCAATACCTTTTTGGGAAATTATATGACCTAAAACTAATCCTTGATCTACCATAAAATGGCACTTTTCATAATTTAAAACAAGATTAGTTTCAAGACATCTCTTTAGGACTTTTTCCAAATTTTCTAAACATTCATCAAAGGAATTACCATATACTGTAAAATCATCCATAAAAACTTTTATTCCTTTCTCAACATACACAAAAAAAATGCTCACCATACAACGTTGGAAAGTTGTTGCTGCATTACAAAGTCCAAAAGGCATTCTCTTGTAAGCAAATGTCCCAAAAGGGCATGTGAATGTTGTTTTATCCTGATCCTCATGAGCAACTAGTATTTGATGGAAACTAGAGAACCCATCAAGACATCAATAATGTGTCTTACCTACATGACGTTCCAACATCTGATCAATGAAAGGAAGTGGAAAATGATCCTTCCTTATGGTTATGTTGAGTCTGCGATAATCTATGCACACTCTCCATCCATTTGGAACTCTTGTGGGGACTAGTTGGCCATCATTGCCCTCCACCACTGTGATTCCTATTTTCTTGGGTACAACCTGCACAGAACTAACCCAAGAGCTGCCAAAAATGGGATAAATCACGATAAATCACACCTGCATCTAAAAGTTTCAAAACTTCTTTCTTTACAACTTCCATCATGGGAGGGTTTAGTCTTCTTTGAGGCTGCCTTACTGTCTTACTGTCCTCTTCAAGATGAATCTTATGTATGCAAATGAAAGGGGAGATTCCCTTTATATCAGCTATCGTCCAGCCAATAGCCTCTTTGAATTCCTTTAGTATCCTAACAAGCCTTTCTTCCTCCTGTTTAGTCAGCTTATTGGAAAATATTATCAGCAGACTCTTCCCTAGACCTAGGAAAGAGTACTTTAGGTGGTCTGGTAAAGTTTTCAAGCAATAAGAGGTTCGTTCCTCGGGGATTTACGGTCTAATTCTAGTTTCCAAAGATGACCAATTGTATGGTAGTAACCAATAAAGGGGTTTTTATAATAATGAGAATGATAAAAGAAAATGTAATTAAAACAGTTGACAGATTGATTGAGCTCAATTATATTAGTATTTACCATCTATTTCTCTGCCCTTTTAGAATGATATACTATTGATTTCGGTGGTGTTCATCTTAATTCCACAGATAGTACCTTTTGGAGCTTGATCAAGGGAAAGTAGCGAAAAGAGTCAAATTCTGGGCAGATTTGGATACAAGTACAACAGAGCAGATCTCTTGACCAAGGAGATGTCCACATTGAGAGATCAAGATACCCATGGAAAGCCCAAGATGTTAGCTAGCTCTGGTCCAAATTTGAAGCCATTTGGATGAGTAAATCATCATAAAACCTATGGTGATATTCTTGCTGACGGGAGCCCATGCCAACAAAGACCTCATCCGTGACAGGTGACTTCGACTGCATCTATCGAACCCAGTACGATTTGGATCAAGACGATAGAAGACTTTCCTAAAATTTAAGAATGTTGGCTTTCGTTTGAGACTTGTTTCAGCTCATTCGGACGGTTGGATCATCAGAAATTGTATGCCGACATTTCCGCGCGCAGTGTGTGCGTCCGACAGCCCGCGACTTGAAGTTAGAAGCCCAATGGAGAGCCCAGCCGTGCAGATCATTCCAGAAATTATTTATTAATTAGGAGATATTTTATTTAAGATATTTCTGGTTTTAGAAGATTGTTTCCTATGCAAACTTCTTACCT
>NBIL01027314.1:0-10993 GCA_002752925.1 Viola pubescens var. scabriuscula
ATTATTATGCAATTAGTATGTATAAAAATATTGATTTGTAAATTAATTAATTTAAAGTTTTAATATATAAGTTTGTTAAATATCATTAACATTAATTTTATATCAAATTTTATTTTATTTAACAATTAGTAATTAAATATAAATTAATTACTTTTGCATTAATAATTTTAGGTATATTTGCAAAGGAGAAAGTAGAATATTTAACAATAAATTTGCAATTATTTTTTGTTCTATTTTTAATTCTATAGAGCTAAAAAAATCGGGACTTAATAAAAAATAATTCACCTCAATCGGACACCCGAGCACAAAGTTATGGTCGATCAAAGTTTGTGTTGAATGAATAAATATTTATCGCAAATTATTAAAATAATATTTGTGACAAAATTTCATTGCAAAGGGAATAACATTTCGACGGAAATTCTGTCAAAAATGTTATTTTATTAACATTTCGATGGAAATTCCGTCGCATATATTATTTTAATAATTTACGAAAATATTTTTTCATTCAACACAAATTTTGACCAACCTTAATTATGCGCTCGGGTGTCCGATTGAGGTAATTTTATTTTTTAAAAAGCCCATTTTTTGAGCTCTATGTATTTACAAATAGCCATATATTCGTCACAGATTACTTATCTATTTTGTATATTACTTTAATTATTTATTTATTTTGTATTTAACATAAACTTATATATTATTAGTTAACTAATATAACACATTATTTAATTTATATTATTAACATATCAATTTAATGAATATATTAAAATTTTACAATATTGTATTATTTATCACAATAGTATTTCATTCTTTATTGTATTATTTATTTATGAACAAAATAATAATATTAATATAATGATTGAATAATATTAATATTTAATCTCATTAGCAATATTTTTCATTATGATAGAATAATAAAGAATATTATTCTATCAAATATAACATAATTAATCTTATACATAGTATTTTTTTATATATAATTCAAATCAGAGTTTAATACATTAAACATTTGTTCTAATAATTAGATGTTAACAATTAAATTAATATATACCAATTGATCATCTATATAAACTCCAACTTAACTCATAGTCTAAGCTTCAAACTTCAAACACTAAGTCCTAAATCAAAACCTCAGTTCCGAAATCTGAACCCAAAACTCAAATCACATATTGATACTATGGATGCAGAATTCCACATTAATATTGACACTTATTCATTCTAACACTCAAACTTCATACGCTAAGCCCTAACCTTAAACTCAAACCCTAAACCCCAAACCCCATAACATAGACATCAAACCCCGATCCCGAACCCAAAACTCAAACCCCAAATCCCAAACTCCATACCCGAATTAAAATTTCATATGAAAAATATTTTTAAAACCAAAAATAAGAAACCGACAAAAAAAATAGTAGTAACGACATAAAAAATGTGACGTTCAGTAAGAAAAGTAGAAAACATAAAGAAAAACTATTGATCATGGCTACGAAATTTGGGGAAATCAAAGCTCCGTAGAGCTCGAAAAAATAGATTCAACAAAAAAAAATCACCTCAATAGGTCACCCGAGTGTCAAATTATGGTCGGTCAAAGTTTGTGTTGAGCAACAAATAAATATTAATATAATACTTGCGATGAAAATTCCATCGAAAATATTTGCGACGATATTTTCCGTCGAAATTACTTATTTATTTTGTATATTATTTAATTTTTAATAAATTAATTTATTAAATATATTAATAAATTAATTTATTATTTAATATTCCGACAAAAAAATGTGTTAAAGACTATTTTTTATGCTTTGCAATGGCGGTGAAAAATTGTCCATTGAAAATGATTCGCGCCACTTTATGCGCTCGAAAAAGGCACAAATATATTACTTTTTGACGAAAAATTGTTCATCAAAAAATTTTACAACGGAAAAGTTCATCAAAAACATCAAAACTAGACTTTAACAACCTTTTTAGCACAATTTTTAGTTTGATTAGATAGTTTGATTCGGTATTCAGTAATATTGAATATCATACCACTTTATTCTAAATGGAGACATTTAACTACAAGTGGACAAATCTATTACCGGTTGATCACAACTAATGTGGGTAGCTAAAGTACTTTTCAAATTGTGCTCGTGTATATTATCATAATTAAAAAATAAATAAAATAAAGGTAGGAATAAGTTGCAATCATTTTTAAGGATTCCCATTTTCCCTTATCGAGAAAACAACGTTGGACAACATTGAAAAAAACGTGTACTCCTGTATATTATCATAATTAAAAAAAATAAAAATAAAGGTAGGAATAAGTTGCAATCATTTTTAAGGATTCCCATTTCTCCATATCCAGAAAACAACGTTTACTCAAAAGAACAACAGTGAGAAAAATGTGCTTAATGAATGGGCCGGTGTGTGTTACTTAAACAATGGAGTAGTAACAATAGTGGAGTATATAGAGTGCTTCATTATTGCTCTCCTTAAACCACGACACAACACAAGATCTCTACTTAGTTTGTCCGAAAACAAAAAGGAAGAAAGAAAAAACTCCTAGAGTCTTTAATTGTCACTACCTTTGTTAATTACATGACTCTGACTAGCAAGATTGGAACTGCTTCCTTCATTAAGTATGAAGAAGCGAGTTTTTGTCCAGCCACAAGAAGAAGTGTTAAGAATTCCCAGATACTTTGTACGCTAGATGTTTCGAATCCAAAGATGAGGACCAACTCCTTGGTAGTAAGTAGGCCACAAGCACCAATTGATCAGGTCCAGGTCCAGCTCCCAGAAACCAATACTGGAAAATTTGGAAGGTTTGGTGGCAAATTTGTCCCTGAGACTTTAATGTCTTGCTTGACCAAGCTTGAAGCTGAATACAACCATGTCTTACAAGATGCTGTGTTTCAGGTACTTAATTTCGCATCTTCTTTTTTTCCTTTCTTTCTTGGATTAGTACTTCTTTGAATGAAAAAACAAAAGCGATTTCAATAGTTTTTCGTGAATAAAAACTAGGAGGAGCATAAGTCGCTCCCATGACTGCTGACGATAGAATATGTTAATTAACCAATTGTGTCGTTTGCATATACGTACAGGAGGAGCTGGCAATTGCTCTCAAAGACTATGTGGGGAGGGACACACCTTTGTATTATGCTGAGAGGCTGACAAATTACTACAAGAACAAAGATGGAGAAGGGCCAGAAATTTACATCAAGAGGGAGGATCTTAACCACTGTGGGTCCCACAAGATGAACAACGCGCTTGCTCAGGCAATGATGGCCAACCGCATGGGCCTCAAAACTGTTGTCGCTGCCACTGGCGCAGGACAGCACGGCGTCGCCACCGCCGCCGCGTGTGCCAAGCTTTCTTTAGAGTGCATTGTCTATATGGGCACATCTGACATGGAAAAACAACCCTCTAATGTTCACCTAATGAAGTTATTAGGAGCCCAGGTATAAAACTATATATTCTTTTGTAATTACGTTTTAATTTGTTCCCTAATGTACTCAACCGAATCTTACTAATTTTATACAAAGTGCAACACATAATTCACTCACTTAATGTAATTTATCGAAACTTATTAGAGTTCATGTAAACGCGTTACGCCGTAGATATATTAATTCAACGGTTAATTACGAAGATATATGTGTATTTGTTTGTAGGTAAAAAGTGTTGAAGGGAGTTTTAAGGATGCGCATTCGGAAGCGATTAGGCAATGGGTGGGGAATTTGGAGGGAAGCTATTTCCTGACTGGTACGGTTGTCGGGCCGCATCCGTGTCCAAACATGGTGAGGGAATTCCAGTCAGTGATGGGGAAAGAGATTAGGAGACAAGCAATGGAGAGATGGGGAGGGAAGCCAGATGTGTTGGTTGCTTGTGTAGGGGATGGGTCTAATGCGTTAGGGATGTTCCACGAGTTCCTAAAAGATGAAGATGTGAGACTGGTTGGGGTTGAGGCTGCTGGTTTTGGTTTGGACACGGGAAAACATTCTGCCACGCTGGCCAGAGGGGAATTGGGTGTTTTTCATGGATCCATGAGTTACTTATTGCAAGACGAAGAAGGACAAATATTACCACCACACTCAATTGCTGTCGGGTAATTAAATTCTATCGTTTACTCATAATTCTTTCCGATTTTACAGAGTAAAAAATTGTCAGATTTCAGGTTTGAATCCCTTCAGCAGTTCACAATGAACCAAGAATTGTGAACCAAGACAACAAAACAAATACTAAAATTCTTGGACTTACTGTTTTGGTATTAGTTCTAATTATTCATATGCTACAATTGGTGTAGGTTGCAATATCCGGGAGTGGGCCCAGAATTGAGCTTCCTTAAAGAGACTGGGCGTGCTGAATTTCACACGGCGACTGACAAGGAGGCTATATATGGTAAGCGAGCGCTAATTAATCGACCAATTCAATTCTATTTTGTTGTACTTTTTTGTTAGAAAAATAATAAAAATAAAGAACTGACTAGAGTTCTTTTTTCAATTGGCAGCGTATCGACTGCTATGCAGATTGGAAGGAATAGTCCCATCTTTGGAAGCATCTCATGGTTTGGCATTTCTCGAAAAACTGTGTCCTTCTTTACCTAATGGCGCTCGAGTCATTGTAAACTGCAGTGGCCGCGGCGACAAAGATGCCACCACAGTTTTAAACTACAAGCAAGACTCCAATGAGCAATGGATGCAAGAATATGACTTCTAAACTCATTAATTAATTATGTATTTACTCAAAAAATCAATTTATTAATTATGTGTTGGAAGAATGAAAGATCAAACTCAACTCAACAGTCAGGATCAATTCAAATAATAATTCTAATAATGCATGCACATTATACCACAAATAACAATTTGAAACATTACACGAAGTGAATGGTCCAGCAATGACAACAATTTGCAACTCCAGTATCATTTAGAAGGAACGATTGATAATAACAATTCCATTCAATCATTCAACAAAGCAACAACATAACCACCTCTCCGGGGAAAATCTTCACTAGCTCCATCCACAAATCTTATTCCATCACATTGCACAATTTTTATATAACAATCAAAATCTAAGCCTAATTCACTATTGTGCTGTCTGCCTGCTGCCGATCCATCGTGCTTCATCCATGAGGCCTCGGATGGAAACTTCTAATGGAAGCTAGTGCTCCTAGGCATACCACTCCAGAGCACGTAACCAAGCAACAAAGGTAGAGAGACGCCAGAAACCTCTTCCTGTCTTACAAATGCACCAGATTCCACCAGGCTCCTTCAGAAAAATGGAACATTCCCCATGCCCCAATTGAAACAAGAGAAACTGGCCAAAACTATTGCAAGCCTTTATGAGAAAGAAAAGAGAAAAAAAATGAAGGAAGTAGATATTCCTCTGGATGTTAGAAAGACAGAATTTTGAACTGCTTGCTGAAAGATTTGAATATGAAAGTACAATTCCAACTATACATGTACAAAGGTATGAAGCCAAAGGTATTGCCATCACCTACACTACTCTAAAAATAAGTAAGATCATACCGCTAACATGATGAAATTCAAATCAAGTTACATGAGAATAGCCGATCTATAAACTGTTAACTCCGCAATCTCTTCCTGTGACTACCTTCTTCAGTAAAACCCTGCAGAGGAGGAGACATAATAAAGAGAAGCAATGTCAGATTGAAACCAAATAAAATCTCCATCACAAAGCCTAAATCATTGCCAAAGAATATTCCCAAAACTGCAAATATATATGTAGACTCCCCTCGTGCACTCCTCAGACTGACAAATATCAGCAAGGTGAAACTTCAATCTCTTTTTCATTTTGTAGGTCATGAAGGGTTCAATGGCTTGGTTCAATGGTTTAGTTCAATGGTTCATCCAGAAAAAAGTCCAAAAGCATAGGCATGGGAAAATTAATTTATAGTTATTTCCACACTGACAACAACTGATCAATGCTCCCAGACTGTAACTAATACTTCCAGAAGAAACATAACTAATGTCTAACAAAGTTCTAACAAAAAGCAAAAAGCGATCTAAATAGAATTGCATACCTCATCATTTCCGGAATCTTCTGGAGGGACCACACTAGATTCAGACCTGCATTTAGCATGCACAATAGGACCTAGTTGGATTCCTGCTGTCAATTCATTGGGTGCATTCAGGTAGACAGCACCTTTATACATCCACTCCTCAGTCTCATCACTGTAGAAATCTTCAAAAGGCTCTCCACATAATGCACAAGAATTCTGCCCTTCATCAGCAGGAACAGCCATTTCTTCCTCATCTTTTGACTCCACAGCAGTTTCAACGGGCAAAAATCCAGGAACTGCATCGGTTCCCAATGCCTCTGCACCACTAAGCCACATGCTTGCGCTCACAAACCACTTACGAGAAGGTTTCTGC
The DNA here is from genome assembly GCA_002752925.1 of Viola pubescens var. scabriuscula. Lineage (NCBI taxonomy): Eukaryota > Viridiplantae > Streptophyta > Magnoliopsida > Malpighiales > Violaceae > Viola > Viola pubescens. Next base: position 6,363 of record NBIL01027314.1, read on the forward strand.
TTGCGGTTCTTAGACATGCGGTTCTTGGTAACGTGCCAATCCATGTGACTACTATGCTCTTCTTGACACTTAAAACGGAGGCCACATGTTGTGCACTGCCTTGGGAGATCGCCATATAAAGCACTTATTGGAGACTCGTAGCGCACCTTAAGGAGGTCAGCATTAAACTCGAGTCCCACAGAATCCTACAAGTTCAGTACATGGTTGAGACATGAGTAAGCGTTTCATTTATTCAAGGGAAAACAAAGTGACATCATTCAAGATGCTTACCAGTGCAGGTGACTCTTTTGCCAACGAAATCAAGCCTTGGGAAACAAGAGAGCTAATCAAACCTGAAAATGCACCTGGTGGTTGGTTTGAGCCACCTGAACCAGCACTCTGAGGGATACTTATCATTTGAGAAAGAGGGCGAGGACCGGGAGGTAGAGGGGGGCGGAGTCCCACCTGATGCATGAGATTTGGCATATTGTTGATGGGTAAATGAAGTTGCCCCGCAGGTACCATATGGAATGGAATCGGGCTTATAACAGCATTAAGTCCTTGTGTAGGATATCCATGATTTGAAGCCAGTACCATTGAGTGGGATGGCATAGAAGTCATTCCAGATCGAGAAAAAGATTCTCGAGCCTCATGTGACACCAAAAATTGCTGCTGAGTAGGATTAAGTTGTGCCTGACTTTGGTGATTCAAAGATGCATGCTGATCAGGCAATAGAGGTTGCTTTATCAAACTTGACTCCTTGCCCTCAAAACTATTAAACTGTTGATCAGGTAACATGGAAGCCTTGTGTATACCATGATTTAAGGGATCAAACTGATTTCTGGTCTGCTTCTGCTGGGGAAACATAGAGTTGGTGGGTGGAGGGTGAGATTTATGCACATTTACTGGAGGCCATGCCCCTGTTGATGATGGTACAACACCTGACCAGATCCAGAAGTATTAGTAGAGTCAATAGTAAACTTATTTGATACAATGACAGGGCCTCATAAAAGGAGCACCAGGAGATCTGCCAATAAGAGTCAAATTCTCACCACTTGAAGAAAATGGTCTCTGAAAATTTTGTCCTCTTCCTTTCGCATTCAAAAGATGTGCAGACTGTGGTAAATTCCAAGGTTCTGAAGGATAACGGGAGCCCAAAATCTGGTTTCTCTCTGGTTGGTATCCTGACACCTTGCCTGCTGACCTATGAGAAGGCTGCAGGGAGCACAAAAGTGCAATTAAATGTAAACTCAAAGCTTGAAGTATGCTTTTTTGTCTCACACCAAATGGACGTGGAGGCAGAATATTCAAAAAGAAAAATACATAAACGGAAAAGGCTAAATGCACGAATTGTCTCACCGAACAAACATGGAAGCACAATATTTAAAAAGAGAACACACAGAAAAGCTAAATGCACTAATACATTGTGCTAAGCTTTTCATACCACTTCATGCATCAAGCAGATAATGGTTCACTTTTTTCATCCCAGCGCATTGTTAAAGCCACCAACTGCTAGAGAAATCAGTTAGTGTGCAAATTTAGTACTATTTTTTAGGATGTTAGTATAGCCTCGCTCTAAATGTACAAGTTTCTACATTAACAAAACCACTACTGTTTAAAACCAATATGAAACTCTCAAACAACCATTAAGATGATTGCCAAAAGGAAAATATTTTAGAAATAATGATCGCAACATCACAATATAGAGCAGACATTGTCGATTTTCATAAAGGCATAATGTAGATAAACAAAAGATGAAGCCAAATTGGTAAGAGAAGGCCCAGAAGATAATAGGGGAAAAAATGTCATTTTACTGGTGAAAGTTCCAGCTATCAAACAACTATCAGAGATAGTAAGCCAAAGAAACATGGTGAACGCATGAACAGAGAAACAAGCTCTTTTTTGCATATAAGCATCGCATGCATCCAAAACAACAAACAACAAAGGTAAAACAACAGGGAGAGATTAACAAGTCAAGAATGCATACATCCAGCACTGGGACAGCATCTTCAGCAATATTCAATGAATCATCCACCACTGCCAGCTGACCCTGACTAGCTCGGTTGCTCCTAATGCCAGACTCAACTTGCAAAGAACTTATCCGTCCAAATCCAGGCCTTGTACCAATGCTTCCTAAAGGTGGAACAGATGATGGCAAGAAATCATTGCTCAGACTACGATCTGCTAAAGTAGGGCTCATATCTTCCCAATTAAACTCCTCCTCTTCGGTATTCTGCCAAGATCTTGGAGCCACCTTATTAAGCACCCCATTTACATCTAACCGCTCAATCTGCAAAGGCTTATTATTTGAAACTCTTTTCCCTCGATCATCTCCATATGCATCTATTAAAGCTCTGGGTGTTTTATGTTCGTGTCCATTGCTAAGCCCATAAGCAATAGAAGATTCAAATCGATTATTACTATCATCAGAAAAATGTTTCCTTCTCCAGTCACTTCTATCCACAGGTCTGCCAATGGGCCTACCATGTCCATAATCAAGTAGAGGACGAGATGGAGAGGACCCTTCAATAAACCTTAGAGGAGAACTTCCTGCTGCAAAGTCATCACTTTCTGAAGGTAAGGGCCTCTCCGCTACAGCTCTTGAAGGTGACAATGGTCTTGAAAGCCTAGAAGATGATGAATTATTAAGCTTCGCCCCAAGTGCAAATGGTGTATGGCCCACATCACCAGTTGTGTTTAATCCTTGGGATCCAACCTGTGAGGACATAATGTCTGGCTGTTAGAATCATATCTATCACGTCAAATGGCAGGTGTTGACCTAATGTCTCAAGACTCAAAAATATAAAAAAAGCTCCCTGCCATGCAGGGGATACTAACAATTACTAGATTCTACATCCATTCAGTGATTCCGCAAACACACCAAGCACACACGAATTGCAACAACACAGTTACTATCACAAAGTAATAGACAAATCACATCAGAAGTTTGGAAAGTCAGACAAAATGTAACTTAGCTTAGTAAGGAAATCAATGAAAATATAATGATGTCAGTAAAAGCAATAGCATCGACATTACTTCCCACTAATATTGTATGCTTAAAACATCAAAAGAATGCAAGCCATGCCAATTGAGGACATAAAGACACTAGCAGCACCCCCACCCCAATGCACAATGTAATAGCACATTCCATATTAAAATCTTACACTATCGGCACCCGAATGCTCCAGCTGCCGCAAATACTTAGGATTCACATGAATGCCATGACTTGGTCTAGGAGACTCAGACGCCCGCAAAGAACTCAACCCAGATGACTGACTATTATTATTACTAATATTAACTTGTGAAGAAAACTGCAGTTGTGCCTCAATCCTTCGTAGCACAGATGCTGGAAACACAGTAGACCATGTCCCAAACAAGTGTCTCATTGATGCATACATATTTGGGTCCACTTGCTTATAAGCTTCACAAAACACCTAAGAAATTTAACATGCAGTCAGCTTAGTTAAAATCAAAAATAAATCCCAAAAGCATGCATTATAAACACAATTTTGCAGATTCACTCACCTCAGGCAACCTTAAGGAGAAACATCTAACATACTCTCGCCCAATGTTCTTCACAATACTATCTAATAAGTAAAGTGATGGCAATTTTTGCTCCAACGGAACCTGCTAATATGCAAGAATGTAACAAAACAGATAAGCTTACAAGAAAATGAAAGCATATTTCTGTGTCTACTAATACATTATTGATTTTGAAAAAGAAGTAACCGACCTGGACGATGCGGGTGCAGATGACGTCGGCAATGCCTTGGGCATGGTTGCGGTGCTCTCCTGCAATGATAGTTAAATCCGTGATAATAGGTTTGGAATTGAAGGTTAATTCGCTGAGAACGAGATCGTAAATTTCGACTACATCATCCCTTAAGAGAGCAGCTTCGGCGACATCACCATCGGAAACCCTAGCTTCCTCTTCTCTTTGCTTCAATAAGGCCCGGAACTTCTCGAGGATTGCCGGAGGTGGTGGCTTCTGCGATGACGATGATGATGCTGGCGGGAGGTCATTAGGCTTGGGGAATGAGGACACGTGGCGAGCCGTGGTTGTTCTGATGGCGTTTAGCATGAGTTTCTCTGATTCCATTTCAGAGAAATAGGGTTTTGCAGAACCATGAGAGTGCGATTTCAACCTTAGGGTTTTTATTTTGATTGGCAGAATGGAAAGCGTAGATACTGATGATAGTGACCGAAAAAGAAAAAAACCAGAGAGTGAGTAAATAGCGTGAGTTTTGGAGGGCTTCTTTATTTTATTGGACGAGTGTCAATGTTAGACTTCGTGTTCCTCCTTTCAGTGGCGGTTAATATGACAGGAAAAACAAAGAAAATGCCTGATCTGCAAATTAGTTATGATTACCACTTTTCGAATGAACTTCTAGGTTTCTTCGATATATTTCTTTCAAAGGTTTTTTCTCTTCTTTTTTCTCAGCTGAATTATATGCACAATAAATAAATATTACATGAAATGTATAGGCGCATTGAAAGAGCGATTACAGTTTAGAAAATCTCTAAGTCGACCTAAAAAAAATGAATCGATTTTCAAAAGTAAATTTTAGGAGGTATAAGTTGGACTCGTAGGCCTTTGTCCAAATGACCAATCTATTGATCGCACATGCCTTTCTCAGTGAAGCTCCCTCCCT
>NBIL01027331.1:0-10488 GCA_002752925.1 Viola pubescens var. scabriuscula
GGATGCCGAGAACGTCAAGGAAAACGGCCATGCTTTTGAGAGCTAGAACGTCAAGGAAAACGGACCAGAGGGAGTATTTTTCTTCAAATCAATGAGTGGAAAAATGGATAAATTGTCCGGTCTACCAGAACCATATGTATTCAAGTTAAATGATCAAAATTACCACTAAATAGGGTCCTTATGTTCAACTTAGGACCGACGTCCTTGTTTCCCGCAGCTATACATATATGACACAGAGAATGAAGTAAGAAATAAGCTAGGTAATATGGTTGGTAATAAAGAAGGTGAATTGCTAGAGATAGATTTAATTCAACAGTCGTGAATTTCAATTATAAATATCATGTCTCAATTGTATATTATCTCTTGAACACATTCAATTTTACATCCATATAACAACTTCAAGTTTTATATAAGGGTGGTGTTTATTCCCACATTTTAAATTGTTATTAACTTATTCCCACATATTTAATCTATGAATTTACTTAACTACCTCTATTTAAGTATTAAAATTTATAGCATAAAATATAATAAAGGCGTAGTAATTTTTCATGTCTAAGGGGTGTGAGAATAACAATTTGGGGTGTAAAAATAACACTAACCTCTATATAAATATAGACATAAAAAAATTACTTAGCTAAAGAATTGATGCGTAATATAAAACCATTTCGGCATAATAATTATTGTAGTAAGGAAAAAAATTATTTAATTCTTAAACTCAATTAACCCATTGTAAACAACATACAAATAACAATAAAAAATATTTTTATCATCCGCAGGAAACACGGGCGAACATCTTGTGTTAAGAATAATACAGGTATGTTGCATATCATGCATGACCTCACTCATTTGTGGAATTTTTTGTATTCATTCATCTTTCATTTGTGGATTTTTTTGTATTTTAAGGGAATTCCACTCCTTTCACATATTTAAAATAATAAAAGTTTATGAACACAATTTTCATGTCTTCCTAATATTATTGTTATTAGCAAATATGTTTTTTGAAAATGCTTTAAAGCATAAAAATGACTAAAATAAATTAGAAAAATGATAAAATGGTCACCCAGAATGGTCACCGAAAATAGGGGAATGACATGGCAATGATTTTTGATGGCAGTTTTATAATTACTGCATTTTAACTAATTACAAAACTGCCATCAAAAGTCGTGGCATTCCCCCATTGACCATTCTGGGTGACCATTTTAGCATTTCTCAATAAATTATTGGATGTGCGAGATTAAGACTAATTTTATGCGGTTATTAGCAATCAAGTATGAGTATGGGTACTTGTGGCAGCCAACCTGAATTCGCAAAAGAAAATAATTCAGTTGCTTATCCATTAGCATTTTAGTGTTTGTCAGTTTGCATATGTGAGGCAATCTGTTGATCACATCACAATAAAAAGTCCAAATGAAAAATGGACAAATACAAGACACAAAACAGTAAACAACACTTTTGAAGATTACTGTCGTCTGAAATCTTATCTGAAGAAAATTGCATCTCGTGATCGAATTTCCTTATATGCATTCCTATTGATGTCAAAAAAGAATTTTCCATTTCAATAAATCGTCTGCGTCCATCCACTTTCACCCAATGCAGTGCCTGCCAGGCCACGAACTTTTCAAGAAATTAAAAGAATACTATTTGCTCTTAGTAGTGTGCTCAATTCCCTCTATAAAAAAATGCCTCTTTGCATTGTATAGGCAACAAAACAGCACAAACTAAGAACTCCTGAAAATAAAAACTACCAATTCTGATTAATGGCATCAAATTCAGTAGTCTCAACCCAAGCAATATTTCTCCTATCACTAATCTTTACTCTCTTAGTAGGTTCCGAAGCTGGCGGGATCGCGATTTACTGGGGTCAGAACGGAAACGAGGGCACTCTGGCAGAGACTTGTGCCACAGGAGACTACGATTTTGTGAACTTAGCTTTCCTTCCAACTTTCGGAAATGGTCAGACCCCAATGATCAATCTTGCCGGACATTGCGATCCGTACACCAACAGCTGCACAGGATTAAGTTCCGATATAAAAGCATGTCAAGCGAAAGGGATTAAGGTAATCCTTTCAATCGGAGGAGGAGCTGGGAGTTACTATCTTACATCTACTGAGGATGCAAGGCAAGTAGCAACCTACCTCTGGGACAACTTCTTGGGTGGACATTCCTCGTCTCGCCCGCTTGGCCCTGCGGTGTTGGATGGGATTGATTTCGACATTGAGGGAGGAACTAACCTACACTGGGATGATCTTGCAAGATTCCTTTCGGCATATAGCAAGCAAGGGAAGAAGGTTTACTTGACCGCGGCGCCTCAATGTCCATTTCCTGACGCTTGGGTAGGAAATGCCCTGAAGACAGGACTTTTTGACATTGTTTGGGTCCAGTTCTACAACAATCCTCCTTGCCAGTTTTCTTCAGGAAGTATTGGCAATCTTGAAGATGCATGGAAGCAATGGACTTCGAGTATTCCGGCAACCAAGATTTTCTTGGGATTACCTGCTGCTCCTACCGCTGCTGGAAGTGGATTCGTTCCGGTATCTGATCTTACCGGTCAAGTCCTTCCTGCGATCAAGGGTTCTGCTAAGTATGGTGGGGTTATGCTGTGGTCTAAGTATTATGATGATCAGACTGGCTATAGCAAAGCCATCAAGTCCCATGTTTAGAATGTTTTCCTGTCACATGTTCATGTGAATAATCATATCTATACTATACATATTACTTTTATGAATACCCTGTCGGTGCGAGCAGCTACTGTTTTAACTTTTAACTCGTTATTTATCATAAGCAGCTCTGTTCACTTATCGATTTATAGTTTTACAGTTTGTTAAAACCTCACTTGAATTTCCTCCACCAATCTGATTTAGAAGTCTAAAATATCTGTGTGATTCGGATAGTAGTAAACCGCATATGAAAATGAAGTTGGCGAGTCCTTTCCTGATAAGAGATTCTTTCCAGCAAAATCAAATGTTCTGTATCGAAGAATGAGGCAGAAGCCAATGAAATGAACAGATTTTTCAAGCTTTTCTTCTAGAACTAGTTGTATAAATGAATGAAGACTTATGGAAGTATTCGCCATGAGGCTAGTTGTTAACCATTACAAACAAATGTATGCTGATTCTTCAGCGTATGCGTAAACAGATGATGGAACTGGAAAGTTTAATTATGTGAAGATGATGGTCCAATATATCTCTGCAAGGATCAGACTCCCTCCGAGGTAGACGTCACTTCCTAGCTACAGCAGTTAAATGTTTCTTGAACTGCACATGAACACCGGAACTTTGGAGTTTATGCTATCGAATCCATATTCAGTTTGTTTCTGACTTTGTTCATCACTTTGGTAACTAGAGATTCAGCGAAAAAACATCACGTTGACTCTTGATCAGACGCAGTTGGTTCAAGCGAAACTGGCATTTCCGATAGAGATGGTCGTAGAACCAGATACAATGCAGGACCCAAGAATGGCACTAGAGATACGGGAAGAAGCCAAGAGCCTTTGTCATACCTATAAAAGGCAGAATAACAACTATTTATAAATACAGCAAAGGAGATTACAAACTGATTAGGGAACATTAGTTGAAGTCTCACCATTTCCTGGCAGTCATGTCGTTGTACACCCAAAACGGAGCAAAGGTTGATAGGAGAGTAAAATCAATGGACATAATGTGAATCTGGAATGTAAATCATGACCTAGATATGTTAGGCTCTGCATAAGTTTTAGTCTGATGATGAGTGCACTTGCAAGAACATAATCATTAACAAACACTTACAAATTTGCTTTCCCTGAAATACTGGTAGAATTCATTCCACTCCCCAGTTGCTAGAACTGCCAAGACAATTATTCCTAGTCCTGCAGCCAATGATATCTGAAGTGCAATGGAGTTAACTTGCATTTTCCCACACAGAAACTAATAAGCCATTATTGTTTATAAATAAAAAGCAGTTTATGCATCTAACTTTAATAACAAAATGAAAGGTCTTAGTATTACTAGATTAAGGAGTAACTGCAATGCGAGTTACTTCATTTTCCCTAAGGAGTAAATAAAAAACGACAAAACAAGAGAGTGATCAGACCAGGATCATAAAAAGTTCATCTTTCTCAACTTAACTCATGAATTTCGCAAATTTATTAAACAGGATACTGACTAAGAACATAATTAGGTATAGCAATGACCTGGTCTGTTATATATTATCTTTGATAAATCTACTCCACATTCCATGATACTTTTTTCTAGAATCATGCCATTGAATAATTTTAATCATGGTACGGACAGTATTAAAAAATTTAACACATTATGCAACTAAACAGAAAAACTTGACAGGCTCAGAGAAAAATATAAAGTTATGTTCTAATGAGCTAGGCATTACAAAGATGTTGTGGTATGTTGGTACAGGAGATGCAGGCTTTAATGGCTAAAATGACTGGCCACGTTTATGCCATAAATTAAGACACTAAGTACTTAGAAATATAGAATCCACCACGAAGCAGTCTAGAAACACTCCATATTTTGATTAAAAGGAAGAAATCAACCATTGGAAACTTACTCCAGCAGTCAACTTCGATTCCAGAAAATTAAGAGGCCACCTTGTGAGCTCATTTTCTTCGACAGGAGGTGGCGGTGGTTTCCAAAGAACAAAGTATGGTAGAAGTGCATATGCACCACCAAAGCATGATAGTATAAGGAATGGCCAAACAGGAATACTGCCCTTTGAGCTGTATGCAAGAACTGATATGTCAGACTAAGAAATCATCTAACTGGGTGGCATTGCTCATCTAATTTCTTCTGACCAGGTATTGTGGAATTGTAAAGAGCTCACAACTCTAGGTGGCTCAAGACTCATAACTCCAAGAAAAATTGTGAAATTCAAACCCATCTTTATGAAGATAAAAAGGTATATATTTGAAAGTGGAAATAAACTGAACCATGTTAAGTTTCTGTGTAGAGTGCAGGTACCAGTGGCAATAATGCAGGAGAAAGAAATTATCCATATTGGAGAAGAAAACTAATACAGTTGAAGAATGAGCAAGGATAAGGAACTAGAATTTACCTTCTACCTGATGGGGTTAGAAGCATGCTATACACCAGAGGCCACAAACCCATGATGTACCACAACGACACAAGCACTTGATTCATCCTAAACCCATCATCTCCCGCCAAATTCAAGAGTTTTTTCAGAAAATACATGTCCCTTGACTGCAAGAAAAAAGAAGAGAGCCAATAAATAACTTGTAGGTTTACTAATTGACCAAATAAAGAGAAAATGCAGCAAGAGAGCGACAGTAGGAGAAGCGTGAAATGAAACCTACTGGGGTCTGGTCAGGTGCGAGAGTGAACACATAGTACATTAGTCCGCCATAGAAAGCAAAAAGCAAGATTGACGTTGTCCAGTCTCTTCCTTCTTCATTCCCACCACCAGGTTCGCCATCGACATCTCCATTCTGAGGATTCTGAGATTTTAAAGAGCTATGACAAGTTTGAAGAAGCATATCCTTTCTGTGAAATGTGAAACGACTGGGTCTTCTTGTAGTCGTCTTATAAAGCAAATGGGGTGTGTTAAAGATTGTTGCTTTGGTGAGTAAAGGTGAAAAATTGGGGTTGTTAGGGTTTAGGGTTTTCAGCGAAGCTTTGAGTTGAAGGTTTTTGAGAGGCATAGAAGTGAGGTTGCAGCAGATGAGATTGGTAGCTAACATCTTTACCACCAGTTGAGACTTGAGAGATTATTGTTTGACTTCCTCTGCCTTTGTATAAATGAAAGAGATGACTACAAGTCTACAACTTTAACCCCTAAAAGTTTGAAACTTTATGCTTATATCCTAAGCAATTTATCATAGTTTTCAATCAAGCCCTTCAGTTTATACGACGCCGTTTCATCAGCAACTGTAAAAACTACCAACATCCATTACCTTACCTTCAACTCTTCAAGGCTTCAACAGATAAGACATTTCTCTCTAATTCCTTCCCTACACACACAGCCTGCCATGGCTGAAGCTTCAAGAATTCTCCACACCACACTCTTCCCTACATCCCCTCCTCCCCACAAACTACACTCTCTGTCTTTTCCCTCTTCAGCCTCTTTTCTCCTGCAGAAAAGACACCAACAATTCTGTACAATCCAGTGTTCTGTCTCAACAAGTGACACCACCAAAACATCATCATCAACAACAGCAACCCAGAATGTTCCTTGGGGTTGCGATATCGATTCCGTGGAGAACGCCGCAGCGCTGCAGAAATGGCTGTCTGATTCTGGCCTGCCTGAGCAGAAAATGGGCATACAGAAAGTGGATGTAGGAGAGAGAGGTTTGGTTGCTTTGAAGAACATTAGGAAGGGAGAGAAGCTTCTCTTTGTGCCTCCTCCTCTGTTCATAACAGCCGCATCGGTAAAAATCATTCCTTTTCTTGTTTTCTCCCCATTGTTGTTACAACCCATTTACCAATTGTTGCTTTCTTCTTGTATGTTTATTGTAGGAGTGGAGCTGCACTGAGGCTGGTGAGGTGTTGAAGAAATATTCGGTACCAGATTGGCCATTTCTTGCAACCTATCTGATTAGTGAAGCAAGTCTAGGGAAATCTTCAAGATGGAGCAATTACATTTCAGCCTTACCCCAACAGCCTTATTCACTGTTGTACTGGTAATATTTGTGTTCTTTTTAATTCTTGGTCAAGAATTGGAAGGGTCTACTCTCAGTTTCTTTCCCACAGCCTCTCTGTATCATTTCAGGACTCGTTCGGAACTAGACAGGTATCTAGAAGCTTCACAGATTAGAGAGCGAGCAATCGAAAGGATTACCAATGTCACTGGAACGTAATGCTCTATTGTCTTGACAAGATTTTTTGCGTTCTTAGCTTCTTTATATTCATCTTCTGGAAATGTATGATCCTCTTATTTGCCCTTTCATGTTCTGTCTTCTCTGCAGATATAATGATCTAAGGCTTCGGATTTTCTCCAAGTATCCTCACCTATTCCCCGAAGAGGTTCTATTTCTCTCTAATCTAATTGAATTAGGACTTTGAATCTAGATTTCGATGCCCTACTATATTTTGTGAATGCTTTTTTTGTAATTAGAACGTCAAACATTATTTGACATATTAAGAGATTTAGGTCTGCCCTTGATTTCTTAGGAAAACAATGATGCTGCTCAATTTAAATGGCATCTGCATGATTATGTTATAACTTCAATTATCTATTTCTTTCTGTTTTCATGGAATCAGCTTGACTGTGCACTTCATGTATGACTTGCAGGTGTTCAATATGGAGACTTTCAAATGGTCATTTGGCATCCTTTTCTCCCGCTTGGTAATTTTTTGTACTCTTAACAATTCTGAGTGTAAAATTGTCACATTTGTATACTCGTTAAGCTATGAAGGATACTCGGGAATTGCATGGCATGGACTCGTGCAAACCAAAAAAGAAATGCCAGATTATAAGTTCAAGCTGTGCATCAATCCTTCTTTGTCTGTTGTTTTGTTAGCATTTTGTTTTTCCTCTCATTTTTCCTGTGAATTGCTATATACTTAGCCTTGTAACCTTCACTGTAACTGGTCTTGTAATTTGCTCTACTAAGACTGACATGGTCCTATCAATCAATATAAATTGATTCTAAATGCAGCATTCAACCATGTCTGATATATTGTTCAACAGGATATCATTTTTCAAGTAAATTTCAAATTGATATTATATATCAACAGTTTATATGCGAGTTCAAGTAGTGGCATGTATTGAGTTCAAAAAAAGTAGTGTCATACATTAGAATTGATTTACTTCTCCTACAAACTTTGAGAAAAGGCAAAAAATTGTCTGATTCTTTTTAGGTACGTCTACCCTCGATGGATGGCAGAGTTGCTTTAGTCCCGTGGGCAGATATGCTTAATCATAGTTGTGAGGTAACACTAATCTCTCATTTTTAACAACTTTCACATTAGAAGTGGGAGAATAGTGTATAATATTCAGTGTCGAACGATGTAGGTGGAGACCTTTTTGGACTATGATAAATCCTCACAAGGAGTTGTCTTCACAACCGATCGACCATACCTGCCAGGTGAGCAGGTAAGCATATATTTCCCATTTGACAACCAGACTTCTAGCTTGCAAGGCATAATGCTATATAAACCGGATTGTGTTGTCATTGCAAAACAGGTTCTCAAGTTTCTAATGTTTCAAATTGTGTTCCTTACTGCAGGTTTTCATATCCTATGGCAAGAAATCTAATGGGGAGCTGTTACTCTCGTACGGATTTGTTCCAAGTGAAGGCACCAACCCTAGTGACTCTGTAGAGTTGTCACTGTCACTGAAGAAATCTGACAAATGTTATAAAGAGAAATTAGAAGCTCTGCGGAAGCATGGTTTATCAGCGTGAGACTCTTAAATGGCAAAAACAATAACTTCTCCAAGCCACTGCTCCATTAGCTAACACTGAAATGTAGTCAAAAGTCTTTATGCATGCCTATTTCGCAGATCTCAATGTTTCCCCTTACAAATCACCGGATGGCCACTGGAGCTGATGGCATATGCTTATTTAGCAGTCAGCCCTCCGAGCATGATCAATCAGTTCGATGAGGTTCTTCGTCAGTTTTATCATCTTTAGTTAGTACATCAGTTTGGTCGCATCACATCCTGTATAAATTTACACTTTCTTTTCACTTCAGATGGCAGCTGCAGCATCAAATAAGAGTAATATAAAGAAGGATAGAACATACGGTGAAATAGAGGAAGAAGCACTACAATTCATACTGGACAGTTGCGAGTCTAGCATTTCAAAATACACCAAATTCTTGCAGGTAGGGGAAATTTTCTTGAGCGAACAATGTAAACTAGTAATATGATGGAATTGTATCGTTGAGTAATGTATACTCATTGGTTTCAATTTGTTTTGTTGCTTCCGAAACGTTTTCAGGCAAGTGGATCAATGGACTTGGATGTGACATCTCCTAAGCAACTCAACAGAAGATTGTTCCTGAAACAGCTAGCACTAGACTTGTGCAACAGCGAGCGGAGAATACTATTCCGTGCGCAATACGTAAGAATAGGATTGATCTCACCAGTCACCATTTAGATTTCAAATGTTTTCTTGATGGTGATTGATTGCTTTTATGCTTGGTAATGCAGGTGTTGAGAAGAAGATTGAGGGATATGAGGAGTGGCGAACTGAAAGCTCTACGAATTTTTAATGGGTTCAGAAATTTTTTTAAATGAGTCTTTTATGATGTGTGACAAATACAATACTGGGGTTTGAGATGGAAAAATGGCATATTTATGCAATTTGTTACTGCTCATTTGTTTCTCTTTTTCAGTGAAAAATCTGTTCTGCCTGCTTGTGTGTGTGTATTATGCACTGCATTTGCATGCCCTACATTGGAGCATGCAGAGAATTAAGGTGTAAAAATAGTATTTTTTTTCATAAATTTTGAATTAATTTAATCAGTTTGTAATTTCCTAATACACCCGGCCATCACTTATTCCTTCAAATTGCAGCAACAAAAATAATGGACAGTAAAGTAAAGAACGAAGCGTTGTTCAATGTTCATAATGGACAATAAAAGAATGTTAATTGAGTGATGATGTTTTCCTTAGCCTGGTTGCACTGCTACAAAATTAAATTAATTAGAAATGGATTAATTGCTTGACGCGTTGACCAATAGTCTAGTACTCTTAAAATAATAACAGTAGTAGAAATAATTAGTTGAACATAAAAGAAAAATAGCTTTAATATTCTTTCTCAAACAAACTTATGCCATATTTTTTTTATAAAAAACACCCCAGACTATTCATATACCCTTTAATTTGTAAATTTACTACATTAACCCTGCATACATAGCTCTTAATATTAGTAATTTTTTTTTAGGCCCAAGGGAAATGTTTTTTTTTTTTTAAATTCTTTCGTAAGAATAGTCCTTCCTCTAAATTTTTCTCATACAACAAAAATTATTAAAATTTTATTTCTATCCTATTCCATCAATTCATACATAGTGATTAAAAAAACAAATGGCAAGAGATTAAAGCCAAAAGTGAGATGCACAACTACACTATTATTCTGAGATTGTGGTGTGAGAATATATATTTTTGAAAGGAACAAAATTCATAACTATAAATCAGCAAGTACAAAAAGCGCGATTGTCTCGGGGCATTTTCTTACCTATACATTTCCTAAACCGGAAATCAAAGCAAACTGTCTCAGCTCATGAGCCGGGACGTTCAAAGACCGTGGAGTGTGGCGAAATAAACAACTGGTAAAAGAGGACGCGATCTTAGAAACCTCCTCCAGAACCAACCCTGTATAGTTCAAAGGAAACTCCTTAGTCGACAGAGCTAAGATATTCAGCAGGCAATCCGACTCAGCAATAATGTTGTCACAACCCCATTGCCTAGCCTGAATAAGGGCATCTCGCAGCGCCAGAGCCTTCGCTGTTTGCGCCTCAAACCTGTGAGGAAGGAAAAGGGCACCCGAGAAAACCGGCGCCCCCTTGTCGTCACGTGCAATGAAGCCCAAACCAGTAC